>JAHWGI010000110.1:0-38053 GCA_029379305.1 Frankliniella fusca
GGCAGGGGTTCGAGTTTCATCGCCCTTGTTTATGCTTCGCTGATGCAGACGACAGCTTAAAATATCATTTTTAGCAGATTTTATCGCTGAATCTAGTGGTGGTATTGACTCCTCTGTAGATGGAATACTTTTTGAAAAATTTAATTGTTTTTGTCTTATATGTGCTAAATTGTGTACAAGACTTGACATCTTAGGGACAGTAAGTGTTTCTTTTGTGTTTCAAGTAATAAATCTTGCATCATGAGCGGGGGAAAATGCACTGAATGGTTAAATAGATAATTCCTATTTGATAAAGAATTATTATGTAAAGCAAGGGAAGCTCCCTGACCGTAACAAAAGGATTATATTTATGGAGACAGAAATTTTAATTGATTTAAGGAAGGCTACATTTATTGAACGACACCATTCTCTCTGTGCACTGCGGAATGTGGATAATGTATGCGTATGCATACATACATTGACAGTGTTTAATAAATGAGAATCATTAAAAAGATTTTCTATATTTCAGATGCTTTTTATTTGTTTGCCCTTAGAGCCAGAGCCCTGAGGGTCAGCAGGAGTCATGAGGTCTTCATTTCTTAATGTGTTGAGTCCAATGTCTGGTGCAGGTACTTCAGTGCTTGTTGAATTCTAATTTAAATCACCAGTAACAAAACAAACCACACAAAATAAGAACACACCAATCAGAGGCGAGACGGCTTTAGTGGCATACAAAAATAACGCAGTCTTAACTGGCGTATGATGGGTAAAGTCATTACGGAAAAGAATAAGAGGCAAGACATAGTGCTATAAGTATAAGTTTAACATATTATTTATAAAGTCTAAAAATAAAAAGCAAATCTTTACATTTTGCAATTAATAAGATTGATGAGATTTGCACACACCATTATTAACGAGAGGTATCTCCAGCAGTTGGACTAATTTGAGAATGAGTGAGTTTGCGGGTTCTCCTAAAAAGTTTACTCTGCGCGCTCTAAGGCAAGCAGGCTCGTGAGCTGGTCCAAGTAGTTGCCTTGAGGTGAACTGAAGTAAAAGCAAAGAACAAGTCAAGCTGCTTGAACACTATAGATAAACCTCGAGATAAACTAAGATTCGAAAATGAGTGCGACGGGCGTTTTGAAGGCCTAGGGCAGAACTTGATGCAGGCACATGGCCATCTAGACAGGGCAATAATACAGTACATACATGGGGCATGCCATGTCATAGATGGTTTAGTCACTGAGGCTATCATGTAGTTTCAATGTATCCCTAAAAATTTGTTAACTTCAATGTTTGAGGTAGTTTTCTTTCTTGTAGGAGTCATGCTGGATTAAGTCTCGTGAAGCCAGTGAAGTTGAAGCCACTGCTTTCAATTGTTTTCTATTATGTGATTGGTTGAAAGACGTTTCAGCCAATCACATAATAGAAAACAATTGAAAGCAGTGGCTTCAACTTCACTGGCTTCACGAGACTAAATCCAGCATTACTTTTACGATAAAGGGAAGGCAAGCTTTGAAAGAGTCTGCTTATTTATTTTCAAGGAAAAAAAAAGATAAAAAAGGGGAAGGGGGGAACTATGACAAAAGCAAACAATGTCATGTTCTCTTTCCTTACATCAATAAAAATCCAATTTTAATGTAGTCAGCATAAAATGTTTCTTCTCCTGATAGTTAATTTAAACAGGAGAGGTAACAATTTCCATAGAATTAGTTCAGCAATGTGGTCTGGATATTGAAAGAAATCATTAAAATCCAATTAATGTTGTGAAAAACACGGTACAATGAATGATACTTCGACACCTTAGACTGAAAGGCACGCAGTTCAGCCGCGCGTTCCGAAAGGCACGCAGTTCAGCCGCCCATTCGAAGACTAACGCAGTTCAGCCGCGCGTTCCGAAAGACACGCAGTTTACCGCTCTAGACATAGGAACTGCGTGAGTCTCGGATTGAGCGGCTGAACTGCGTGTCTTTCGGAGCGCGCGGCTGAACTGCGTTAGTCTTGGAACGGGCGGCTGAACTGCGTGCCTTTCAGTCTAAGGTGTCGACTTGTGAAAATCAAAGACTGTAATGTCCTTTAGGGAGTCAGCTTAAGTAGTAAACCCTGGAACAGAATGAAAACATGGTAAGCAGTCAGTGAACCAAGGTGGTGAATAAATGTGAATATTACATTTAGAAAATCAATAAATAGTGAAACCAGGAAGGATCTTTCAAAAGTTAATGGCACTGGTGCACCTTTATTTTACTTACATGAGAAGGAAGATGTTGCTCTGAGGAAATGCAATCACAGGATGAGGCAACCTACAGCATTCCTACAACGGAAAAATGGTTCGCATCTCCAGTAGATGCCACATTCAGCTGTGAAGTTTATAGAAACTGGCTTACACAATTTGGACGATGGAAAATATTTGTGAAACAGATTTGACATTCAGCATGATCAGGGTGTAACAGCATCAAAAAGCTAACCTCTGTGGTTACATAGTCAATTTGTTTGAAAAGTGTAAGGTACTTGGGTCTGCGACACCTTGAGAAGGTTCTCATGGATTGTGAGGTACACGACACAAATTTCAACAAACAGTTGTAACATACAAAAATACGTTCTGAGCGGACAGGGTGAAATTGATGGGTAGGATAAAAAGTAGTGTGAGCCTGTGGCAGCCATACCAACCCTTTCTTTAAATGGCTACTTGTTGAGTAAAGCAGCATAACCTATGCCAGAAGAAGTCACCGAAGTTGGCAAAAAATGCGCGTGTTTGAGAAGGAGCTGAAAAGAACGGTACATTTCACACATACGACTTTACCAGCCGCTGACACAATAACCTGTTAACAGACAATAAAAAGTAAAAAAAATAAATAAAACAAACAATAGTTATAAATCAAAGAGCAGCTTGGCACACCAAGACTCAAAGGATCTGGGATCTGATCAGATGTATATCCATTTCATGGGATTAGTCAGTTCCCCGCCTCTGACTCACATAAAAAATTCCATCGCCTTCATTTAATTCTAAAAGGCTTTACCTAGTAATTATTAAATTTCAAGTCCAAACTCCAGATTCCACAGCATAAAGAAATAGCAGATGGCCACTGTTTATGTTGCTCGGTTTCGGAAGTAAAAACTTGTGGCGCTGAAATGAGAATAATAATGTCAACAAGGAAAATATAAAATGTCTCAAATAAATATCTTACAGTGTCTTAAACATTAATTTTCTTTTTTAGTGGTGTAAATTTAATGCGATCAAGCTAAAATCCGACAGCTGGTTTTTCTTCAAGACCTGTAGGTTGGCAAGACTAACTCAACCGCAGCCCAGCAGAGCAGAGCTGCACTGGAGAGATGGCAGGCGCTGCCTGACAGGTGGCGCTGGTCGAACATGAGAGGATGGTTGTTGAAATTTTTCTTGTTTTGTTTTAAGAAAAATGATGTCTGATAATGTGATGGATCGGTGAATCAGTAAGTGTATGCCAGCTAGTTTGTTGTTTGATTTATAGCCACAGTGGCATAGCCAGAATTTGAATTTTCTACTCAGCAGATCGCAACGGCCATAAGTTCACGAAGTTTTCATGTCACGTATCTCAAAGCGTATCTGAGCAGAGAGCAGAGTGCAATGCCAGAACTTAGTTTGGTAAATCTTAGTTTTTTTAAACTTAAAATAAAAAATATGTGCAGAAATGCTAGAAGTCAATGCGAAATTTGGAAACGACCGTTGTTGAGTGCAGGTGAGGTTAGTGGCCTCGCAGTCTCTCTTTACGTTCGCTGTGTTTTCATGCGTGCTTTTCATTCTAGATTTAATCAACAAAAATTTTTTGTTGGTGTAATTAAAGTTCTATTTATTAGATTTGTTTACTTCTGCTATTGTATAGTTCAATGTAATCCATTATCATTGTTCCTGGAATGGTGATTGCGTGTGCTCTGCAGCCTTCCAGTCTCTTGAAATTGTGCTTTTAAGAAGAGGTGAGCTGCTCTCTGTTCTAATTTCGGACTAACCTTTTACTCTGTTGTTAATGCAAACCTTTGTCTGCAGGCTAGCAGCAATGCGAACGAAGGACACAATGCATGTGAATGCACTCTACAATTTCACAACAATTAATGTCCGATCTCTACATGGTGTGAGGAGGCTGCTACAATTAAGTCCCCATTGTTCTAAACTTCTGTAACGGGGGACTATTGAAGCTAGATCCTCACAGTTCTAATGTCGGAGGTTTCCAATTCAAATGACCTACTTAATGAGTCTGAAAATTGTTATTAGCTTACTGAGCTTTGGGTATGATACATCCCAGCTTGAAACTCGTTCTGTGCTTTGTATTCATGTATTTGGTGGTACTTTCCCTTTCGGTTTGACTCTGTAATGGTTTCGGAATTGTGCATGGTCTGCGAACTGTATGATGCTTCATATTAATTTCTTTGAGGTTTTTCCTCCTTCAAATTTGGGAATGACTGTCTTGCTTTGTGAGTTTGACTCTGTCATTGTTTCAATATTATGCATGCCTCTTTTTTCTTCTTTGTTCTTTTCTTGTTATGATGTTTTGTTTGGCAATGAGGAGATGCTGCTTACAGTGCTCTATCTGTTATTGTTTGTATACATTTACATTTGATTTGCGCTTTGACTGTGGTTCTGCTTTTTGACATGTGACTTGCAGTGCATCATTTCACTCCCTTTATTCAAACTGCTTTGACTCAGTCTTTTGATGAAGGTGGAACCAACTTCCAGATGAAGACTTACCGCCTGTGACTCTGCAAGGTACTTATATTTTGTCATAATAAAAATAGTTGCCTCGCCACACATATAGTAGTGTTCCATTGAATACTAATTTTGTTTCTTATTTTCAGGATGCCATCGACTTTTGTCCAACGAATTTTCTTGGAGATCATAAGCCATGTCATACTGGCCACCCTGATCTTTGAGAATGTGCAGTTCTTTAATACCATACCCTTACCTCCCTTTGAAGGTTATTTCTCAGCATTATTGGCTGTGTGTGTGTGTTCCGCTTCACCATCATTCCCGGCATTTTTGTAAGGAAGGATATCAATTAACATATTCGTATGCATTTTCTGAAGCTTAATCAACATGCAGATCCTTACCCATTACCTGTGAATCAAATGGTGTCATGTTGGATACTTTCAGAAAATTTCACCAAATGCTTCGTTTGGTATCCACTGATACCTGGACTAAGGTTTGTGAATATTCCTTTTCATTACATTTGTGGTAGCAACTGCTGCCAGTGTGCATGGTGCCGACTGTTCTCATTGTGCATGAGGTGATGTTTAAATTTATCATTGGAATGTGAGTCTGATCCGTATTGTTGGGCTCTGGTTTGGTGCTTATTATTCAGCCAGTGTGGGTGATACATTGTGGTGGTCTTGGTGGTGTGCATGGAATGGTACGTTTCCTTATTGTTTTGTAGGGTCCTCCCCGTATTTGTTTATTGAATCTTTTGTCTTGAATCGACTGCGTTTCATTTGTGGTTGCAACTGTTTCTTCTTAGTGCCCAGGCACAGGTGCTTCACAATTTTATTGAAATTGGTGTCCGAATGGTAACAGTGGCCTCTTGCTTTCTGCTCTTATGTAATGTTTATGGATGTATGAATGTTTTGACTACTGTTGGTTTCAGTATTGTGCTTGCAATATTTTGCTTCCTTATTATTTTACATTGTTTTACTGTACTTGTGTACTTTGAAATGGCTGTACTACATTTGCAGGAGACACTGTTTTCTTTGTGCATGAAGTGATGTTCTATCTTGTCAGTGGAATGTGAGTCTGATCGTTATTATTGGGTTTTGGTTTGGTGCTTATTATACTACAAGTGGGGGTGATACATTGTGTTGGGCTCTTGGTTATGCATGGGATGGTACATTTCCTTGTCACAGTGTGGTTCTTCATTTTATTTTTGGGAAACGCCCCTAATTTTCTTTCAATGCTTGAAGTGTTTCTGCTTCTATTGAAATTTGTGATAGCTGGATTATAACCACTTGTTGTACATGTACTTTCCTTTACCGTATGTGATATGGCCCTTTTAAATGGGAGCCATCAACTTACAGGTAAGGAGTGTTTCGTGTGACTCATGAAGGTACTTGATTGTTTCCTCATTTAATGGGCTTGCGTTGCCACAGATAAAATCGCCTATAGACTGGTGGACATTTTCAGAATTTTTTCTCCAAGGGGCATTAAGTGCGACATTTGGCAACTTGACGGTTCTAGGGTATTTGGACCCCGCTGAATCCGAATCCGAATGTTGCCAAGCCGGATTTTGCCTCTAAAGACCCAAATCCAAGATGGCGGCCAAAGTAAGGGCCTAAATGACAATTTTCTTACATTGCATGGATATGGCCCGGCGACATGTCGATTCCTATGTTTTTGGAGTCGCTGAACATGAATATGGATACCGGAAGTCGATTCAGATACCGGAAGTACCATAATTCAAGATGGCGGCCGTCAGGGGCCCAAATACTGAATTTACTGAAGTTGAGGTATTGTCGGGTGCAGCGCATCGGCACATATGTTTCGGACGTAGGCTAGTTCAAAAATTAACACCAGAAATCAATGTGGCCACCGGAGTACGCATTATCCAAGATGGCGGCCGACTGGGGCCTAAATACGAATCATTTAAAAGTTACAGTATTATGACGTGTTTAGTATCACTTCGGGTACTTTCGACGACGCTGAACACGAATATGTGTACCTGAGGTCGATTAAGATACCGGAAGAACCATAATTCAAGATGGCGGCTGTCAGGGGCCCAAGTACGTATACTGAATTTTAAATACGAAAAGTTACGGCATTATGACGTGCTGGACATTTCCTCGGGTACTGTGGACGTATCTAAACATGAATTTGAGGTCAGAAAAGGCATAGGAAACAACATTTTTTCAGTGTTATCACATTTTGAAGAGATATTGTGAAAATTTATGTGCAATTGCTCTGCATTCGGTCCATCCCAAGAAAAATCCCGGGTGCAATGATTTGTACATACGCTCTTAATTTCTTACAGACAGCAGCCGACGTATAACGAAGAATCATGTTTGTCACTACATAGGATCTGGATCAGGCCTAATACAAACAACTTTTCTTTAGGGAATGGAACGAACAACCTTCGTTTCATAATACGAACACCTGGTTTGTAACGCAATCACTTGCTGTTCGTAATACATTCCCAGACTTTTTCCGTGGAACTCTATGTATTTAAGGGAAAGCCTTGGAATGTCTGCACAGTAAAACCTTATGAACACAGGTTGCTGGTTTCTGTGTGCGTGCTACGCTTACGCATTTTTCGTACGCCTGTGTGAAGAAATTTGTTGATACTGGCGTATTAAAAAATGCGTGAGCGTGGCACGCACACAGAATCCACCAACCTGTGACTATAAAAAAATTATAGGATTTTAGTGTGTACCTATAGGAATCCACAAATCTTTTTTTTTTTTTTTTTTTTTTATTAAAAAGGAAGAGTGAACAAAGTAAAGGGTAGGTTTTGCAGTGGTGAAAACTGTGGTGCAGTTAGTTCTGCGAATTGGAAAGCACTGCTCATTTCATAAGACTGTCCATGAACGTAAATTCAAATGTGCACTACAAAAAAAGCAGATTAGATGACAGTTACATTTAAGATTCGGCGGTATGTTTCAGCTGCAGTTTCAACTACAGTTCACACCGTACCTTTCTTACGAACAACCGTTGGTTGTAACATGCAAAGCGTCTGGATCGATGTATTACGAACAGCAGGTATTTGCATTACGAACCAGGTGTTCGTATTATGAATCAAGGGTTGTTCCGTACATGACGAAAAGTTGTTTTAATAGAGCAGCTCCAGATCCTAAGTAGTTACAAACCCGAATCTTCGTTATACGTCGGCTGCTGTTTGTAAGAAACTAAGAGCGTATATGCAGATCATTGCAACCGGGATTTTCCTTAGGATAGATCGAACGTTGAGCAATGGCGCTTAAATTTCCACAATATCTCTTCAAACCATGTTAACACTAAATTTTTTTGTTTCCTATCGCTTTTCTGACCTCAAATTCGTGTCAGATACCCCAACAGTAACCGAGGCGATACCGAGCACATCATTACACTGTAACTTTTAAATGCACTGTTATAAAAAATGTTGGGATTTCACGAAGCACTAGACATGAAAAAAAATTGCCAGCGATTCTTTCGGACTTCCCAAAGCCTCTGTACTTTCATATCACATGTATGCACATCATTGCTCTTATAAATAAGTTCTCAAACTACTTAAATTTTCAATTTAAGATAGTTGACATGTGAACGACTCGAAAAGAACCCCGTTGCTGTTTGCTGATATGAGTCTCAACTCAAAACCAAAGAGCACTGGGAATTCCCAATAGTCGCTGCAGTTCGATCCTCGGGAAATCCCAACATATTTTTAACACTGTGATTCGTAAGTAGGCTTCAGTAAGTTCAGTATTAGGGCCCCTGACAGCCGCCATCTTGAATTATGGTACTTCCGGTATCTTAATCGACCTCAGGTACACATATTCGTGTTCAGCGTCCTCGAAATTAAGCACCCGAAGCGATACTAAATACGTCATAATACTGTAACTTTTAAATGATTTGTATTTCAGCCCCAGTCGGCCGCCATCTTGGATTATGGGTACTCCGGTGGCCACATTGATTTCTGGTGTTAATTTTTGAACTAGCCTACGTCCAAAACATATGTGCCATGTGCCGATGCGCTGCACTCGACAATACCCCAACTTCAGTAAATTCAGTATTTGGGCCCCTTGACGGCCGCCATCTTGAATTATGGTACTTCCGGTATCTGAATCGACTTCCGGTACCCATATTCATGTTCAGCGACCCCAAAAACATAGGAAACGACATGTCGCCGGGCCATATCCATGCAACGTAAGAAAATTGTCATTTAGGCCCTTACTTTGGCCGCCATCTTGGATTTGGGGCCTTTAGAGGCAAAATCCGGCTTGGCAACATTCGGATTCGGATCCAGCGGGGTCCAAATACCCTAGAACCGTCAAGTTGCCAAATGTCGCACGAAATGCCCCTTGGAGTAAAATAGAGCACGTTTTCTGGGATTGTCCACCAGTCTGGAGCGGTTCTGCCGCAGGGGGTGATTCTCGTGCAATCATTCTCGCCCTGAACTTAGTCCTTTCGACTCGAAAGGAGCTGTTTTGTCTGAGGAGCTGTTATGTCCGAGGAGCTGTTCTGGCGCGACCCCGTTATGTCGCTAAAGAATCCACACGAAAAGGACGGGAGTAATACTGGGTGTCGCATCCTTTAAGCAAGACGCATGTTGGAATTCAGGGTTAGGAATTGTGCCACAGGGTAAACATTTCCTAATACAGTAAATATCACTCTGTTCACAGACACAGGCATTTCCAAAAGATGCCCGGCAACGGATTATATAATAATCTTCAATAACTTACCGTCAGAAGTTTCAGAATAGGGTTGTCGCACCGAAACGATTATTCGAATATCGAACATCGAATAGCGATCGAAATAGGTATTCGAACTGGGTTCGATATTCGAGCCAATTATTCGAATTGTTCGAATAGATTCGAAAATTCCGGAAAAAATTAAAAAAATCCCCAAAACTGAATTGAATATGATGTGTTGTCAAAAAAGGCACAGAACGCAATAATACGCACGCAATATTAATTTAGGAAGAGCATTTTTTAGTTAAAGCTCTGATAAAGCTTAATTTAAAGCTTTAAGGCTCAATGTAAAATTAACTTCAAGGAACAATGGGTTTATAAACAATTGTAAAGTTTAAAACAGATAACATAAAAAAGAGCATATTTTAATTAAAGCTGTTTGAAAAGGTTTAATTTTAAGCTTTAAGGCTTAAAGCAAAATTAACTTTCAGGTACAATCAGTTTTTTAACCACTGTAAAATTTAAAATAAAACAATTAACATAACTTGGATAATAATACTCAGTTGAACCAAAGCTCAACAGGACATGATCTCAAAAACACAAGCATTTCAAGATGCTTAGGGCTTAGTTTGGATCTAATTGGTGTTGAAAAAAGGCCTGCATGTGAGAAAAGCCTCTCTGATGGAATAGATGTTCCTAAGATGCAAAGGAACTCTTCAGCAACCTGGTGCACAAACTGGTACTCTGCCTTAAAGGACTGCCAAGCCTGCAAGGGGTCCGGGTTCGACTCCCGGGCAACGGGAGGTCTATCAAGGTAGGAGCGAAGCTGGACGGGGATTCCCCCTGCCATATCTTGGTTGGACTGACTGCGACTCTGGCGTTTCACCTGCTCATCCCACTCCCCCCAAAATTCGTCACGGTCGCCATTGCTGCTGGAAGCAGGGGCTTCTGCATCTGGACCACCGTCCTCGCAGTTGGCAGCATCAGCATCCTCAGCTTGAGCCATTTTAGCCTTTACTAGACCACCTGAAATCAAACCAGAGAGTTACTGATTTGTCGTTCGCCGTTCGTTGCTCCGGCACCCCGCCCCTGGCGCCCCGCCCACGCCCCGCCCTGGCACCCCGCCCCCGCGCTCTGCCTCCGCGATCCGCCCCGCCTGCGTTATTATAGGTGCAACACTTACCAACATACGTAACGGCGTTGGCGATTCTGATGGGGGCTCGGGGATGCTCTTGGTTGAAACCCATTTTTTTGAATCTTGGGTCCAACAAAGTAGCTGCAGCATATGGCCTCACTTCCTCTATGTTCCGGAATTCGGTTTCGAGGAGAGCCTTTAGATGTTCTTTCATGTCAAACCCCACCGGGGTGACAGCTTCGTACCTCTCAACGGCCTGGAAAAATGGTGTATTTTAGTAACCTTGCGAATGTTTTCGTATATTTACCTAGGTGACGCGTTTACTTTATTACTCTATAGACACCTTTACAAGGTTCCGGACGACAGGTATTGCCTTGCTGAGAGTGCATACTTTCTCTCCGCTAATTTCTTTTGTTGCTCTAGCAAGGGGCGCCAGTAGGTCTCTCATCTCCGTGAGTGTATCCTCCTCCTCGGCTGTTAGGGCTTCAGGGGCCCTGGCTTTACTTTGACGGCTCCGCTGCAGCTCAAGCAGAACACGTGCTGTGAACGAAGCCAGCTTCAAGTATCTGCACAGCAAAGGAAACGCGTTATTTACACTGCATCCCAACACCGCCCTACAGGGCGCGAGCATGGAGTTGGGAGACCCATGGACTTCCCCCGCACCACGAGGAAAAAGCGATTCGTAAATAAAAGCGTACCTGTCACACATATCATAGCATGAGTTGAACCTCGTGCGCACTTCCTGCACGTGTTTGAGACAATTTGGTTCCGCTATCCCTTCGGCGCGTTGCAGTTCAATAAGTTTTGCCGTGGCAATTTCACTTTGCTTAAAAAAACGGACTATTTTCTTCGTCTTCAGAAGGATAGACCGTCTCATGTTGCCAGATGCCTCTGCCTCCTCCGCCTCGAAGTCGAAGTCCCCGTCTGCGTCTTCCTCGGCTCGCGCCGCAGCGGCAGCAACCTCTGCAGGTGTCATTTCTACTTCCGAGGGAGGGGTAGACTTGTTCCCTATCACTTTCTGTCCAATCCCATTCAATTGATGAGCAAGGCAATGGACATGCTTGTCAACTCCAAATACTTGCTTGACCGCTGCCTTGATGTTAGCGCCGCCGTCTGTGGTCACGCCACGCACCCGGTCCAGGCGCATGGACCACTTGTCACAGATTTCTCTCAGGACACCTGCTAGGTACTCCGTTGTCTTGCGTTGGGTCAAAAATTTTGTAGCCAGCTCAAGGGACATCTGCTGTTTTCCTGAAATAGGGAAAGCTCGTAGTAGAAAAAAAGTGCGCTAAAAAGTATCGGCTGAAATAAATTTTACGAAATCGACTCTCACCTCTTTTGAAGTGACAAGTTAAACCTAGGTACGGCTTCATCGAGTACTTGTGTGTCCATATGTCACACGTAAGGCTTATGTTGCCAGCAGACAAAATCCACTGCGCGACGCGCGCGCGGAGGACCAAGTACTTCTCCTCTAGCAGGCGAGTGCAGACCGTCTCCGATGGTATCTTGAATGCTGGCTGCAGAGCCTTCACAAATACTTTAAAACCCTGTTTGTCAGGGGTGCGCAATGGCATGTTGTCCACAGCTAACATAAAAAGCAGAGCATTGGTGCACTCGGCGTCCTTGTGACCACCCACTAAAAAGAAAAATGCAAGATATTGAGAAGCTGCCCGCCACACAATTACCCCCGCCCCCGCCCCGAACTTCACTGTCAATATCGACATACTAACCAGCAAAAGCATTTATGTTATTCACACATTTGTCCAGCGGCCCTTGATAGTGTGATCTGGCGCTAGGGCCACCACTAGAAGTGCTCGCGACGCTGGCGGCACTAGAAGTCCTTCTAAAGTTAGAATCAGCATCACTACTAGTCTAGAAATAAGAGAAAACAACTATTCAAATATATGTTTGCGACAAAAGTCACGTAATACGTATTAAACATTAAAGAAAGTATGCGAAGACTATAAACTTCCGAACATATAGGTACGGCGTCTATTCTCGGCGAGGCGAAAAACGTATAGAATAGACCCGGCATGCGAGTGCCCCCTTCTCATCATTATTACTTACCTCATTTACGTTGAGCGCGGAGGCTTCGTCAAGATCATCATCTGGATTATCGTCATCCCTGCTTCCACTAGTTAAAGATCTTTTACGCTTGCCTCCTCTTGGGGCCTGACTCGGGATCTCAATCTTATGAACATTCTGAGCATGGTTCCGAAGGTTGCTTGTACTATTTTTGTACGAGAGTTTGAAATTGCAGACCTTGCAAGTAACTTTCAAATCCGTCTCGGTATTAAAAGGTTGTGAAAAGTGGTTCCACACCTTGCTAGGAGCCATTTTTGTCACCAGCCACGGAACTCACCAACACCACGAGAAACGGGAGGCTAACATTCCGTCAACAACAACAGTAAACAAACGCATGCGCAGCAGCAGCGACGGGCGAGGGAGAGAGCTTTCTGGAAGGCCGTGGCTGAGCGGAGCTAGGGGTGGAGGGAGGCGGGGCGAGGCGGTGCTGCAGTTCTCTCTCGTCCGCTAGACTGCGCTGCGCTCGGCTCTCTCGCTCGTCTCATCATCCTCACCACAACCTCGAAGCCCTCCTCACATCACTCGCTTTCGCTCCGCTGAGGCCGCTGTGTACGCACAGTTCGTGATTTTGTTCTCTAATTTCCCTCCATTTCGGTCTATTAATTTTCGAACATTCGAAAGTAAGTATTCGATTTTTCGAATACATCGAAAGGTAAAGTTCGATTTCAAATAGTCTACTATTCGAAACCAAATATTCGAATAGATTCGAGATTCGGTTTCGGTGCGACAACCCTATTTCAGAATTGTTGAGGTGGAGGCAGATTAAAACTTGATTATTACCTGGGACGTGAGGTCATACATTTTGGCAAGCCGGATGTGGCACATGCGGATGAAGAGAAAGTAGTCCGTAGTCACATGCAGCAGCAGCAGCCAGATAGAAAATAGTTCCGGCAGTAAATAGAGCGATGTATCGAAAAAGTTATTTTTTAAAATATTTTTCTAAAGCATAAACATTTAGGTTAGAGAGAGACGATTGTCAAAAAAATCAGCCTTCTAGCTTTTTCAGTATTCTTGAACTGCATGCCAAGTTATCGATTTTGGAGGAAGCAATAACATAGCGGATATGTGCACGCAACCAAAGCTTTCATGGCGTCGCAGAATACAGCAGCGCAAAATATGAAAAATTTCAGTGATTAAAAAAAAAAAGTTAACAGGGATCGAACCCCGGAACCTCAGGATCACCGGACGGGCCTTTTAACCATTGGGCTACAACGACGTGCTGAGACTAAGGCATTGAATAAAGAAAACTTTTAAGATGGCTACGACATTTGACATTCTGATACTCGCCAATAGATGGCGTCCGTTCCTTTTTTTTTGGCCCGTGTTATAATGCGTATTTTTAAAACCGGCTTTGTTTAAATAGTGTCGCCACGAATCGATGGGTGCCATTGTTCTTCGGTTCTACCGAGGTAAGCAATTAAAGTGGCCGTAAATTGTGCCGGAGAATATCCGGAAGCTTATGTTGCATACCAAAGAGCTCTGAATTACGTTGTTCGCGGCATTCTGCCTATACTCTCTTTGAGAGGTGAGTTGGGTTCGCTGGTTACCCCACAATGGGGCCAGAGGGTAGTGGGAGGATCTCCCCTGCGTTCCGTGTCAGGTTCCCCGGTCCATTGATCGATCGGGTTCCGAGACAGTCTGAGACAAGCGGGGGGCCAAAACAGCGTCAGAGGCAGTCGGTCCCCAGGCTTCGCATATATGTGAGAGCAGCCGCCCGCTCTTCAAAACATTCCGGTGCAAGCCCGGCATAGGGTATAGGACTCGCGCTAAAGCGCTCGCTGGGGGGGGGCTCCGCCCCCCCCCCAGACCCCCCCCCCGGGCGGGCCTTCGGCCCGCCTAGGAACCCCTCTCTCCAGTGCCCCTATACTCTCCCGGGCTCCCCCCCCCCTTTTTTTATTTTTGCTCCTTTTTTTCCCTCGTCATTTCGTCTGCATCAGTTTTGGGCGGAAGTTGGTGAAAATGGCGCCAAAGTTTTCAACATGGCCAAAAACGTTTTTTTTTAAAAAAAAATGTTTACGGACGGCCCCCCGGACCAACCTTTTTCCCTGGGATTGTAAAATAGCCTGACTAAACGAAATCGCGGCCTAAATACCGCTTCTCATTTAGGGACGGCTCCCCGGACTCATCTTGGCCGGCTAGCATCAGATCCGGCCTTACCTAACCTTCTTGGGGCCGAAATCTCGCAATTCATTTAGGGACGGCCCCTCGAATTTATCTTGGCCGGTGGGGTTCTAATCTGACATGACCTAAAGGTTTAGGTGCTTAAATACCACTTTTCATTTTAGGACGGCCCCCTAGACTCATCTTGGCCGGCTGGATCCTGATCTGCCCTGACTAAACGAATTCGCGGGGCCTAACTACCGCCACTCATTTAAGGACGGCCTCCTGGACTTATCTTGGTAGGCAGGCTAGGTCCTAATCTGGCATGACCGAAACGTTTAAGGGCATATAGATACCGCTTCTCATTTAAGGACGCCCCCTGGACTTACGTGGGCCGGCTGGATCCTGATCTGGCCAGAGCTAACCTCTTTCGGGCGTAGATACCGCTTTCCATTTAAGGACGGCCCCCTAGACTTATCTTGGCCGGCTGCCGGCTGAATCCTGATCTGGCCTGACTATACGAATTAGGTGCCAAAGTACCGCTACTCATCTAAGGATGGCCCCCGGACTTGAATTGGCTGGCTGGATCGCAATCTGGCCCGACTGCCCCGTGGTAGGGCCTAAATACCGCTTAACACAGAAGGACAGCGTCCCGGTCTAATCTTGGCCCAAAGATACATGTTTCTAGAGTTGTAAAAGAATTAAATTTTTCTTTTTTAAAAATAAGCTAAGGCACGGCAAGCTTAGCTAAGCGGTCTTCGGATGGAACTGAAGTCTGCTACGCGCCTGTTATATGGTTGGGTTTGTATAAATGTCAGCAATGTTAGTATCAAAATGTTATTGTTACATCTGCTATAGTGAGACCAGCCTAAGGTTCGTCTTTTCGCGAAAGTTACATTAGTCCCCTCCCCTCCGGCGACGACCAGTCCTGTACCCCCTCCACGCTCTCCGCTGCCGCTGCGCATGCGCTGCGCTGCCCGAGCATGCGCAGCGGCAGAGAAGAGCGTGGAGGGGGTACAGGACTGGTCGTCGCCGGAGGGGAGGGGGCTAATGTAACGGTCGCGAAAAGACGAACCTTAGGCTGGTCTCACTATATTAGAATGTACATATAAAATTTCATAATGAAGGTGATGAAATAACTAACTATTCTCCGTTTGACATGGTTTTGTCAAATTCACTGAATTTCCCCATTGAAAGATACAGTCAAATGCCCTAATTTCGGACTTGTGCCTTAATTTCGGACAGTTTGCAGTGAAGTGCTTATTTCAACCTATCTCTGTCACCTTTTGAGAAATTTGAAATCCGAAGACGGCATCGTAAAGTTTGCAGTATAGAGTACCATATTTCGTCAAGTCGGTTGAAGTACCTTTAAAATTTTACAGCACAGGAATTTAAAGTTAAAAAAAAGAATACAGAACAAAATTGCTGGTTTGAAATAAGCTCCCCCAAAAACCGGTGCTCATGTAGGTGTGAGCTGCCCTATGGGTGGTCCTTTCTCGAATGAATGTTTGGTATTTTGGCTACAGAACTACGTAAATTATTATTTTTTATGTCAAACCGTTTTTTTGGTATGGAACGATTTTCGAAAGTGCTACAATTTCGGACAGTCCAATTCTGTGGCCCGGTATATGATAGAGCCTCGACTTACCTCTCTTAGGGCCTAAATACCCCTTTTTTAATGAGGGTGGTCCCCCCGGACTTCTCTTGGCCGTCATGATCGATACCTAGCCTGACACAAACGAATAAAGGCAAAAATACCGCTTCTCATGTAAAGACGGGCCCCGGTCTAATCTTGTCCGGCTGGATCATCATCTCGCCTTACCAAACGGAATCCGGGCCTTAAAAAAAAAAGCTTCTTATTTAAGGACGGTCCCCCGAACTCATCATAGCCAGCGGGAGCCTTATCTGGCCCGACCCAACCGCATAAGGGCATAAATACCGCTTCTTACTTAAGAACGGACCCCTGGACTATTCTTGGCCGGCTGGGTCGTAATCTGGCCAGACCTAACCGTATAAGAACTCAAATACCACTTCTCATATAGGGACGTCCCCACTACCACACACACACACCTATCTTGGCCGGCTGGATCCTGATCTGGCCTCACCGAACGTAATTGGGACCTAAATACACTTTACATTTAGTGACGGCCCGCCGGACTTATCTGGTCCGCCTGGATCGTAATATAGCCTGACCAAACAGAATCGGGGCTTAAATACCGCTTTTCAATATCGAAAGGCTTTCAGGACTTGTCGTAGGCTGCTAGATCCTAATCCGGCCAAAAAAGTTTAAGTTCCGGGAAAAAAAAATTGTTTCCACCGTGATTTGAACCCCTCATTCCTACCTCCACAGTCTGTCACCTTATCCTCGGGACCATTGAACTGCCAGTAAAGACGGGGCGCATTGCAGGCAGTCTGAGCCACCTTCCGGCAGGCCCAGCCCGAATAAATTATAAGCGAATCCCCCATTTGCTGCTTGGGTACGTGGGAGTACGCCGAGCCATATCGCCTCCCTGAGCGTGGGGTATCGTCGCCAATTGGGAGACCCTGGAGTTGCCGAATTTTAAGTCCAAAAAAGTTGCGCAGCATGTGGGCTCGAACCCACGACCTTTGTATCCGCAGTCCGGTGACAAGACCCTTGGACCACCAGGCCATCGATAGGATGAGACGGCACGGCAGCGAACATTTTGTGAGCAAGCACATAAACAGCCACTTTTGGCAGCCCCGTCCGGGACGGTTCCCGAAAGGGGAGGAGGGATGGGTTCCTTAGTTGCCAGACGACGACGTGAGTCGCGCTTGCCCTCTGTCTGTTAGACGTAGCGGTAGTATCAATTGATTGCTAGTGGAAATGATGGTAAAGTAAAAAATGAAAAATGTAACCTTTCAAATTCGAGCCCGCGACCTAAGTCTCCTTGGTCTAGCAGCTAAACCATCGAGGTACTGATGCTCCAGCTGGCAGGGCTCGGCAAAGCAGTGACGACATTGGTAGAGGGGCAACTGACTGCCCCCACCTCCTAGCAGCCGGCGCCCAGCGCAACGAGGGCCTTTCTTCCTTATTCCCGGAGACAAAATGTTGTAGCAGGAAAATCGAGTGAATTACGTTGAAACGCAATACACACCGCTTCGACCTCAAAGATCGGTCGAACGAATGTAAACAGTGCGCCTACAGACTTCAAAATTTATTCTTGATGTGTTTCTTCTAGTGTTGTGAAAGAATTAAAGTAACACAGACACACAAAAAAAAAGCTTTCCCCTCGGTGTTGACCCCAACTCCCACTGGTCCGCAGTCTGCCACCGTATCCCCGTGACCACTTGTCCGCCGATGGATACAGCGAGCTCGGCAGCCACCTTGTCCCTCCTGTCGACGGCCCCGGATCGGCGGCCTGGCTGCGGGCCGCAAAACTTAATAATTTTGCCCTCCCGCCCAAACAGTGCGTCTGACGAAATAATGTTGTAGATCTCGTCGAGACGCAATAAACGCTGTTACGAAATCGAAAATCGGCCCAGCGGTTCGGAGAAGAGGACGGGTTTCCTGAAAACCCCGTGCCGGTATTTTAGTTTTTCGGAAAAAACAATCGAGTACCAACGCTCCCATTGGCAGAGCTCGGAACGGCAGTGACAACTCTGGGGGAAAGGGCCAACTGCCGGCAAACCGAGTGGAAGCCCTGTTTCCTTCTTCTCGGAGGAATACTATGGCAGCTGGAAATTTCTTTGAGACGCAATACACACCACAGAAAAATCGACCCAGCGAACGTAAACAGCGCGCCCATGGAGTTGAAGAACTCACGTTGACGTGTTTCTCGTGTTGTACGAAAATTAAAGTTTAACGAAACAAAAGTTCCTCACCGGGATCGAACCCAGGGCCCTTTCCTTCGCAGTCTGTCACCTTATCCTCGGGACCACTGAACTGACGTTGGGAGCTGCGAATTCGGCAGCAAAGTTGAGCTACCTGCCGGCGACCCCGGCCCGGCGGCCTAGCGGGCCGCAAACCCTGCTTTTTGCCCTCCTGCCCAAACGGTGCGTCGGAGGAAAAAAAAATTGTAGATCTCGTCAAAACGCAATAAATGCTGTCTCCATATCGAAAATCGGCCCAGCGGTTCAGAAAAGAGGACGAGTTTTCAAAAAACCCGGTACCGGTATTTTAGTTATTCGGAAAAACCATTCGAGTACCAACGCTCCCATTGCCAGAGCTCTAAACGGCAGTGACAACTTTGGGGAAAGGGGCAACTGCCAGCAAACCGAGTGGAAGCCCCCTGTTTTCTTCTTCTCGGCGGAAAAATATGGTAGCAGGAAAATTCGTTGCGACGCAATGCACCTCAAAGACTTGGAGAACCCTCCATGACGTGTCTTCTGTGATGTAAAATAATTTAAAAACAAAAACGGATTTCCACACCGGAATCGAACCCACGACCCTCCCTTCCTCAGTCTGTCGCCTTAGCCACGAGACCACCGGACTACGGTTGGGAATTGTCAGCTCGGCAGCCAGCTCGTCCCGCGTGCCGCAGCCCCGGCCCGGCGGCCTCCCGGCCCGCAAACCCTTCTTTTCGCCCTAGCGCCCAAGCGGGGCGTCCAAGGAAAACCATGAAAAATCCATGTTGTAGATCTCGTCGAGACGGAATAAACGCCGTTTCGAAATTGAAAATCGGTCGAGCGGTTCGGAAAGGAGGACGATTTTTATTAAAAAATCCCGGTACGGGTATTTTAGTTTTTCCGGAAAATGGAAAGAAAAATCATTCGAGTACCAACGCTCCCATTGACAGAGCTCGGCACGACAGTGACAACTTTGGGGAAAGGGGAAACTCCCGGCAAACCGAGTGGAAGCCCTCTGTTTCGTTTTTCCCAGAGGAAAAATAGGACAGCAGGAAATTTCGTTGAGACGCAATACACACCACCCAAAGACATGAAGATATACACTCGATGTGTCTCTCGTGTTGTAAAAGAAGTAAAAAAAAAGGAAAAAACAAAGTCTTCCTGTCGGAATCGAACCAAGTACCCTCCGCTCCGCAGTCTGTCACTATAGCCACGGGACCACTGGACTGCCGATAGAAGCTGCGATCTCGGCAGCCGGCTGCTTCGGCGTGCCGCGGCCCCGGCGTGCCGCGGCCCCGGTCCGCAAACCCTGCTTCTTTTCGCCCTAGCGACCAAACGGTGCGTCGGAGGAAAACCATGAAAATTCCATGTTGTAGATCTCGTCGAGACGGAATAAACGCCGTCTCGAAATTGAAAATCGGTCACGCGGTTCGGAAAAGAGGACGGGTTTTGTACACAGCCGGGTTCGGTGGTTTCGGTTTTCCCTTCCTATTTTCCAAACGGGACCAGATAGGAAGGTGCGCTCTTCGGAAGATGAAAGCCCTGGTCGAGACGGAATAAACGCTGTTTCGAAATTGAAAATCGGTCAAGCGGTTCGGAAAAAAGGACGGGTTTTCTAAAACCCGCGCTACCGGTATTTGGTTTTCTCTTCCTCTTTTCCAAACGGGACCAGATAGGAAGGTGCGCTCTTCGGGAGATGCAAGCCCTGGTCGAGACGGAATAAACGGCGTTTCGAAATTGAAAATCGGTCAAGCGGTTCGGAAAAGAGGACGGGTTTTGTCCAAACCCCGAGACCGGGTTTCGGTTTTTCCTCGATATCTTCTAAACGGTACCAGATAGGAAGGTGCGCTCTTCGGGAGGAGAAAGCCCTGGTCGAGACGGAATAAACGGCGTTTCGAAATTGAAAATCGGTCGAGCGGTTCGGAAAAGAGGACGGGTTTTGTAAACAGCCGCGGGTTCGGGCTTCAGTTTTCCCTTCCTATTTTCCAAACGGGACCAGATGGGAAGGTGCGCTCTTCGGGAGATGAAAGCCCTGGTCGAGACGGAATAAACGGCGTTTCGAAATTGAAAATCGGTCGAGCGGTTCGGAAAAGAGGACGGGTTTTGTCCAAACCCCGATCCCGGGTTTCGGTTTTTCCGCCATATCTTCTAAACGGTACCAGATAGAAAGATGCGCTCTTCAGGAAAAGAAAGCTCTGGTCTTAGCGCACAATCGCCTCGCTTTGACCCCCCATCCATCTGTGACGGAAATGGGTGAAAAGGAGGGCCGAACGTTTCCGGTACGCCCGAAAACGGGTTTTTTCGGGTTTTCTCCGGAACGGAACCCGATAGAGAGATGCCCTAGGGTGGAAAAGGAGGCCCCGGTCCTAGCGAACAATCTCCCCACTCGGCCCCGCTTCACGCTTTCACGCGAGCGGGTGAAAAAGCGAGCGGAAGGTTTCCCGGTGCCGGCCGGGCGGGGTTTTTCCGCATTTTTCCGGTCAAGGAGTGGGAAATGTGCAGTTTTTCGATTTTTTCCCTCCCGAATCGTCGACGAGGCGAATCCAACGAGGGGTCTAACTTGAGAATCGGCCGAGCCGAACTGGACAAACAATTGACGAACTTGAAAAATGTATACGGGCGTAGGGGGTTTGGACTAAGGAGGGGGAAAATTTGTGTAGGGTCAGCTTTTTTAGTTTGGAAGCATAGTGGTCGGTCTTACCGTGCCAAGGAAACTTGGGTACGTGCTTCTTCAACTAAAAAGCTGTATAGGTTACTTTGCGTCCCTGAGGTGTTCAGCATAGTGGTCGCAGTTTGCGTGCCGAGTTCGCTCGGAAACGTGCTGTTCATTTCTTGGATGTTAGAAATCCCGATGATGAAGTATCGATGTTGTCGCTTTTCACTGATAGATGGCGCTTTGCGTCGGGGATTAGCAGCAGCGTGCGGCATGTCTTTGCATCCGCCGTTTGGTTAGAAGGGGGTTGAAATCTTTTGTGGACTGATGGCACTTGGCCGACACTATTCCATTTCTGTCAAATAGCATGCTGTCGGGCACTTTGACTGTCCTGGCGGCAAAAGTAGAATTTTAATATCTGCTTACGCCGATAGATGGCACTGTGCGTCGGGGATTAGCAGAAGCGCGCGGCATGTCTTTGCATCCGCCGTTTGGTTAGGAGGGGTCGAAATCTATTGTGGACTGTGAGCGCCACTTGGCCGGCACCATTCCATTTTTGTCAGTCAACCTGCTGTCGGGCACCTTTACTGACCGGGCGGCAAAAGTAGAATTTTAATATCTGCTTGCGCCGACAGATGGCGCTAAGCGTCGAGGATTAGCAGCAGCGCGCGGCATGTCTTTGCATCCGCCGTTCGGTTAGGAGGGGTCGAAATTTATTGTGGACTGTGTGCGCCACTTGGCACCGGCACCATTCCATTTTTGTCAGTCAACCTGCTGTCGGGCACCTTGACTGTCCTGGCGGCAAAAGGATATTTTTAATATCTGCTTGCGCCGACGGATGGCGCTAAGCGTCGGGGATTGGAAGCAGCGCGCGGCATGTGTTTGCATCCGCCGTTCGGTTAGGAGGGGTCGAAATCTTTTGTGGACTGTGTGCGCCACTTGGAAGCACCATTCCATTTGTGTCTGTTAATCTGCTGTCGGGCACTTTGACTGTCCTGGCGGCAAAAGTAGGAGTTTGAATGTCTGCTTACGCCGATAGATGGCGCTCTGCGTCGGGGATTAGTAGCAGCGCGCGGTATGTCTTTGCATCCGCCGTTTGGTCAGGAGGGGTCCAATTTTTTTGTGGACCGTGTGCGCCACTTGGAAGTACCATTGTATTTCTGACAGTTAACCTGCTGTTGGGCACATTGAATGTCCTGGCGGCAAAAAAGGATTTTAATATCTGCTTACGCAGACAGATGGCTCTCTGCGTCGTTTGCTGATAGCGTCGCACAACATGTCTTGATTGTGAAATTTGGTGTACTTTATTTATAATTTTGTTTTTTGCAGGTTCTTGCTATTTTGAGTTGGTGATATCGAATTTATATTTTGGATTGCTACATCTTTGTACCTTTTGCACTGGTGGTAAGTTCATTTTTTATGTGAGTGCAATTTAATTAATTGCAATAAACTATTTTCTTTGGCGTAGGTTCGGGATTTCTATTGAGCTTTCTAATTCTGAATGTGCACAATTTGCATCTGTACATATAACATTGAGTTTGCTGCGTGAATTTTTGTGGTGTTGCTGGTAAGTACAGGGTGGTCCTCCAACCCCTTCCTCGTTCGTAAGTATGCAGTCCCGCAACAACACGGGGCCGGTACCGGAGCGGGCTGGCTAGCTCTCTCTCACTCGCTCGTTGTCTGCATCTCTTTCTACGGTGAGGCTGGGCGGGCTGGGCTACGTTGGCGTGGTGGAGAGAGCCCCCCCTCCCCGCCACCACCACTGCCTACTGCGCAGCCGACGCACCGAGCACTCTCCCTCCTCCCCAACTCCCCCCCTCTCCTGTTCTCGCTTGGCTCGCTCGGACAGGGCCGCTGAGGGGGGAGAAGAAAGAAGACCGAAAGTGGAATGGGTAGGAGGAAAACGTGATGGAGCCGGAAGAGGGAAGAGGGGGGGGGGACTGAAAACACAGCAAACGGACTGAGCAACGTCACAGTGAAGGGGAAGAAGGGCGGGGGGTAGAGGGGCACTCACTGGACGCGAGCCCTTGAAGTCGCGGGGCAGTCACAATGCGTGCGCGGGCGTTAGTCGCAATTTCACGGGGGTCAACCGCGAAGCCGCCAGAGTCACTGCCGCGCTCCGCGGGGGTAGCCGCCAGACATTGCCGCGTCCCGCGGGGGTGAGCGCGGAGTCGCGAGAACCACTACCGCGCTTAGCGAGGGGTAAACGCAACGGCTATGTTGGGCGCAACGCGGCTGGGTTGGGGTAAACGGGTCCTCCGCTGCTACCCTCGTCGTCCCGGCGGGGTGCGCGGATCCTCTGCAGCCGACCCCGCGTCCTCGACGCGGCGAACGCGAATGTCGCGCATTTCGCCGGGGCCACAGGGGTAGCCGCGGAGGCCCTGCGCACCCCGCTGGGGTCGCAAGGGTAGCCTGGTCAGTGTCCGCGACGCGACGCTCGAGCCCGCCTCGTCGCGGGGGTAACCGCGGAGGACCCGTTTACCCGCCCGACCCGGCCGCGTTGAGCCCCAAATCGCTCTGAGCTGACAGCGGTGGCTGACGTCACCAGGCGAGCGGTGAGGTGGGAGGAGGGGGGCTAGGCGAGGCGAGCCCAGGCGAGCCGAGCCGAGCAGTTGGGAGTGGAGGGGAGCCCGCCTGCCTGAGCGGTAGAAAGAGATGCAGACAGCGAGCGAGTGAGAGAGAGCTAGCCAGCCCGCTCCGGTACCGGCCCCGTGTTGTTGCGGGACTGCATACTTACGAACGAGGAAGGGGTCGGAGGACCACCCGGTATATCATATGTCTGTAAATGCTTATCACTTCGTTGCACTTTATTAATAATTTTGTTCTGACGTAGGTACCTGCTTTTCAATGAGTGGAATTCAGTTTCTTCATATTTCGTGGTAATTCTGCTCTCACCTTAGCAATATTTTGTTTCGGTTTATTTTGTTTGCACGGTAAGTATAGTATGCTTTTGGGATCGATCATAAAACTCGGTGCACTGTATTAATAATTTTGATTTGTGTAGGTTCCGGCTTTGTATTCAGCTGTTTTGTATACCTTTGTATACAGTGTTTGAAATTCTTTACCTTTGCTGCATTTCTGCTGGTGGTAAGTAGATTTTTTTTTATGAAAATGCAATTTGATTTGTTATAATGAATTAATTATTTCTCTTGCGTAGGTTCGGGCTTTTATTGACCTGTCTTATTCTAATTTTGCACAATTTCTACACGTACACATAATATTGAGTTTGCTGCGGGGATTTTTTTGGTGTTGCTGGTAAGTATTTCATGTGTCTGTAAATGCTTATCACTTTGTTGCATTGGATTAATAATTTTGTTCTGACGTAGGTACCTGCTTTTCATTTTGTGGAGTACAGTTATTACATAATTACTGGTAGTTCTCCTCTAACCTATGCTATAGTATTGTTTCGGTTTATTTTGTTTGTATGGTAAGTATAACATGTCTCTGGGATCGATTATGAAATTCGGTGCACTGTATTTATAATTTTGATTTGTGTAGGTTCTGGCTTTGTTTTGAGCTGTTCTTTTGTATACGTTTGTATACAATCTTTGAAGTTCTTCATCTTTGTTGCAATTGCGCAGGTGGTAAGTACATTTTTTGTCAGAATGTAATTTGATTTGTTAAAATGAATTAATTATTTTCTCTTGCGTAGGTTCTGAGTTTTTATTGAGCTTAGTATTTGAAATATTTTCAATAACATGAGTGATTCAGAAGTAGATGTCGTTTCTGGATTCAATGATGACCATGAGCAGGTTGGTTAAACATTTTTAATGTATGGCCTGACAATCTAAAACAAATTATTTATTTCAGCTTGCACCTCCAAAGTCAACCAAGCGCAAGAGCAAGTCCTCAAAATCGAAAAAAAACAACAACAAGAAAGCAAAGAAAAATGAAATAGAAACCATTGAGTTGTCATCTGGGAGCGACAGTGACTGGTTGAAGTCCCCTCCTAAGCTTTTTAGAAAAGAAGAACCCCATATTGACGGCGCGCTTACATTCAAGACGCCAACAAGGAGTTGTTCTCCACAGCCATCTACATCAAGAGCGACCTCGACACCGTACTCTGGCGATGCAATGTCATCATGCACCACGGTTCTTATTGGTTCTCCTGATTTGTCACCAATACAAGGATGTTCTCGATCTGTTAAATCACCATCACCCAAGGCGAAAGAGATGTCATTTGATTCATCTGAGGATGATTTGTTTTTGTCGATTCCTTGCAATAATGTGCCGAAAGAAACCACTAATCAAGTACCAATCTTAGAGCCAAAAGAAAAACCTAATGATGTCCTTGATGATTGTTACATTCAGATCAAGACTGCTGACCAGCGCGCAGTCAAAGTCATTGAGCGTCTGAAGGGTTACGGCAGAAAAGGCCAGGAAGCTGTGAAAGTACTTAACAATTTTAAAGAATCTGAATCTAAAATGAACGAGGAAGTCATGCGTTCATGGAAGGATCCACTGTTCCATGCCCAGCAGCTTCTGAAAGTTAAAGCTGAAGAGCAAAATCTGGACAGAGAAAACAAAATATTTTTTAATAAAGAGTCCAAATCAGTCCACTCTCACTTAGTTATAGTTTGTAAATTAGAAAAGAAAGTTGCGGCATCTGACAAAGAATTTGACAAACTTATTAGTAATTTAAGAACTCACATCAAGAAATCGCATGATATAGCTAAAGAAGTGGCAGCCTTGAAATATGAACTGAAACCAGTAAAAGATGCTCTCGCAGAAGTTTTAGAAATTAATGATGCAACAAAATAGTGATTTATTTAAATATTATTTGTCCTTTGTAAAACAAATTGTTATTGTAAATCAAATTGTTATATTTCACTCTGTAGTATAAATTGTTTATTGCTATTGTTTTATGTTAACTTTGGCTTATATTAGCGTTTATTGCATTTTTTGTAATATAACGAATGAATTTCTTATTAAAACACCATGTTCATTTTTATTTTGCACTTCAGCGTTTGGGTTGTGGATTAAAATTAAAAGTTAATTGTATAACGCTAAAATAAAAATAATGCATATTTAAAAGTTTGAACTTTCTTTACCCTTTGTGTCAAAATTAAAGTGTAGGAGCAATTCGAGTGGTGGGATGGTGGGTTACTCGGTAAAATGCATTATTTTTGTTTCGTGTTTTATTATTGGAAATTCCTGTTCTATTAATTTTAATTTATTGCCTGGTTGTCTTTCATGTTAATTTGGTGAGTTTTATCAAAAAATCGTTTGCATCTGCGGCAAACATTGTTCTTTCAACCAGAAATAAAACGAAAGGAACAAGTGTTTTTGTTGACTTTGGCTTATTTTAGCGTTTATTGCATTCTTTTGTAATAAAACAAACAAATTTCTTATAAAAACAGCATGTGCATCTTTATTGTTCACCTCGGCGGTTGGGTTGTGTATTAAAATTTAAAGTTAATTGTATAACGCTAAAATAAAAATAATGCATATTTAAAAGTTTGAACTTTCCTTTATCCTATGTGTCAAAATTAAAGTGTAGGAGCAATCCGAGTGCGAAAACGTGCGGAGGTACCCCTGTGCGGAGATACCCCCCTGAATATAGTTAAAAAATATACAATGGGTCGTTGTTATGTTGTTTGACTGCTATCTCGATAATCGGGAGCGGGCTGCATATTTCATAAAGTGCAGTGAATATTCCATTTAATGGGTTGTATATCTGGCTGCAACGTTTAAAGGATGATGGATTATTTTTTTTCTGCCCTTGTATATCTGTTTCGAGAAATACAAGGTACCATAGATATTTCATTTTTGAAGCTTGGCCGTCGTATGTATATCTTCGAATATACAATGTATATTTATTCTAGGAAATACGCTTTAGGAGAAAAGTGGATAGCAAATCCTCTTTTAAGTTACCAACGGAAATCAACTGCGACTTGATTTGTGCTGTTAGATTACATCATCATTTCCCTGGGGACGAATATTATTTTCAGTTGAATTTCTCGCCGGAGTCGCCTGCAGGCTCTTCTCTTTCTTTTTCTCATACTCACACTGAATCGCAATGTGTGTAATCCTAGTAATCTTGGTAATTTTGGTAATCCCGAAAACTGTGTACAAGAAAATTGGGAGTGTTGGACCCCTCGCACCATAAGCTTATGCTGACTGTATCAAACCTTACGGCTATACGTGCATGCCAATACTTCAACGCGGTCAGGCTTGTATCGATGCAATTACGGACGGTATTATTGATGACGATTTTCAAACAAAATTACAAGATTAGCAGAAAATATGTTTACCTCTCTGAAAGTTCTTCCTTGCTGCAGGGAGTTTGCCATGCCCCACCAAACACCAATATGGTTAATTGAAACAGAGGCCGCTCGTTCTCTTGACTGACATGAAACCTGTCACGCACTGTTCAAAATTTTACCGGATTATCCGGTGAAAGCTCGAAATAACAGCAACCCGCACCGACGATACTCCATGATGACAGCGACATCAGCTCAAGTGGAGAGGGGGTAGGAAGTGGTGCTACTCCAGTCTGCTCGACGCATTCACATTGCGATTCGGTATGAGTATGAGAAAAAGAAAGAGAAGAGCCTGCAGGCGAGTCCGGCGAGAAATTCAACTGAAATAATATTCGTCCCCAGGGAAATGATGATGTAATCGAATAAATTAACAGAACAAATCAAGTCGCGGTTGATTTCCGTTGGTAACTTAAAAGAGGATATGCGATCCACTTTTTTCCTAAAGCGTATTTCCTAGAATAAATATACATTGTATACTCGAAGATATACATACGACGGCCAAGCTTCAAAAATGAAATATCTATGGTATCTTGTATTTCTCGAAACAGATATACAAGGGCAGAAAAAAAATAATCCATCATCTTTTAAACGTTGCAACCAGATATACAACACATTAAATGGAATATTCACTGCACTTTATGAAATATGCAGCCCGCTCCCGATTATCGAGATAGCAGTCAAACAACATAACAACGACCCATTGTATATTTTTTAATTATATTCAGGGGGGTATCTCCGCACAGGGGTACCTCCGCAAGTTTTCGCGCACGTCACCCTCCGAGTGGTGGGATGGTGGGTTACTCGGTAAAATGCATTATTTTTGTTTCGTGTTCTATTATTGGAAATTCCTGTTCTGTTAATTTTTATTTATTGCCTGGTTGTTTTTCATGTTAATTTCGCGAGCTTTGCCAAAAATTCGTTCGCATCTACGGCAAACATTGGTTTTTTAACAAAAAATAAAACTGAATGCTCAAATGTTTTCTGTTTACTTCGGCTTATATTAGCGTTTATTGTATTCTTTTGTAAAAAACGAATGAATCTCTTAGTAAAACAGCACGTGCATCTTTATTGTTCACTTTGGCGGTTGGGTTGCGTATTAAAATTGAGAGTTAATTGTATAACGCAAAAATAAAAATAATGCATATTTAAAAGTTTGAACTTTCCTTTATCCTATGTGTCAAGTCTAAAGTGTAGGAGCAATCCGATTGGTGGGATGGTGGGTTACTCGGTAAAATGCATTATTTTTGTTTCGTGTTGTATTATTGGAAATTCCTGTTCTGTTAATTTGAATTTATTGCCTGGTTGTTTTATACTACTTCAATATGAGTCTGATTGTTTCTCTTTGTTGCAGGAATCAGAGAGCTCAGAGAGTGAGTTTGAATACAGTTTTCATCTTTCGGATGATTCCGATGATCCGGACGATCCTCCAGATATTCAGCCACAAAATAGAAATACACCTAATTTAACTAGAGTCCACAAAAACCGGTGGTTTGCGTGCCAAAAACTGTGAGGGACTTATAAATCGGGAAATCACAATGTTACTATTTTAGTAATAGCAATAACGTTAGTAATAAAAGCACGAAGTCACGGAACATTTACGATGCTACAGATTCCAGTTTCCTTTAGATTCTTTCGTTAGAAAGCTCCGGCTCTCCGCAGTTATTAAAAAACACTATTATCACGGTTTATGGTTCCGACCATAAACCTTGTCTTCGGACTTTGTCTGAGGGTTTGCCTGGAATATAGGCAACCCATCATAAACGCATCGTAATACAATGCACCAAGTCACAGTTTTTGGTCTTGTCACATAAACCGAAGGATTGTTGTCCTTTTCTTTCCCTTGTTTCTTACTTCCTCAATAGATGGCGTATTTTACAGTGTACCTGCCCGCTGGAATAATCAACCTTCAGTAAGATATAAGTACTGGTTTGAACGGTTTCTTTGAAGAGCTGCGGGCCCAGTGTTTGGGCTTAATTTTTGATAGCCAGCCGGAGAGCAGCTCTTCCGCTCCGGGATGGTGCTTAGCCAATCAGCGTGCGCGCATCTTGCGCACCAATAGAAAAAAAGCGCGCGAAAGAGATTTTTCCTATATAAGACCGAGTCTCGGATCGCGCGCCACCACTCGTGTGTGCACCGTCGCTTCGTTCGTCGTGTCACTCGTTCCGTTCTGTTCGTTTGCGTGAAGTGTGTGAGCCGTCGGTCTTTCCGTTGTGTGAACTCGTTTGCGTGTCGTGTTGTGTCGGTCGTGCCGTCGCGTGAGTTCGTTTGCGTGTCGTGTCGGTCGTGCTGTCGTGTTTAGTTGTTTTTCAACGTTCATCGTCTCATCTGGACTCCTCTGCAGCTGCTGTCGCGGACCAAGGCGCCATGGGGCGCACTCGTGGAGGACCGGGTCGCGGCCGGGGAGGAGCACCTCGCTCTTGCGGCGGCCGTGGAGGACCTCCTCGCACTCGCGGTGGCGCTCTAGTGCGAGTTCGCCATCGCCAACCACTGGTAGGAAATGTTTTTTTTTATTCCCGAGGGCCTTTTTCTTTCGCCAACAATCTTTCCGTGCCGCGGTTCTCTCCTCGCCTCCGCGTAGTAAAGTCGTTCCTGTTTACGTTTTGCCTACCCGCCGAATTGCAGGCGCGATCTTTTTCGCGGTAGTTTCTTGGTGGGAAATAACATGGTGATAGTCCTGGTTTATTGTATGTGCAGTGCTTGTCTTGTCTAATGTTTGTTTTCACCCTCACGACACCACACAACTTGTCTGTTTGCCAACGCCCTTCAACAAAGACGCTTTTGATTCTAAATAAAGATCCCATAAAACCGGCGAACAGACAAGTGACACCTCACTACATTATTTTACAAGTGTTTTCAGCACAGATAGGATGTCTAACTCTCTCGTTTTTTGCAGGTGTGAGAAGATTAAAGTGTGTTCTGTACTGTTTTGTTTGTATGTGCATGATTTGAAGGTGATTGGTAGTACTTACTAACCCTCGATTTAAGTAGAAACGTTATGTGTGCGTTAAATTTCCGAGTCCTTGTGAACCCTAGCCCCGCGTTCACCAATACAACCGGAATTAGGTGCCATTTGACTGGCGAAGTTGACTGTTTCCGGTCACGTGACCGTTGTCAGTTTGTATAAGTAGTGTCACGGTTTGTGGCTTTCGTTTATTTGGCTGTCCAGATTTTTTCGCGGCATTTCAAAACTCCGACCTACGTTTTCAGATCCGAACCCGTTTCTCGAGTAACGATTTTCAGTCTGTCTCGGAACTGACGAACTTTGTATTGTGTTTACTAGGGCAAGAGCACCCCACCGAAAAGAGGAATACGGGACTATTTTACCAGCCCGTACCAGACTATTGTGAATAAGAGAGAGGCTGCTTCTCAGTCTCCCAGGCCGGGAACATCCAAAGTACAAGGCATTAAGCCTATTAGTCCTCTTCATGAGGAAACACGTTAGTCTGTATTCTTTTATTCAATATTGTGTTGCCCATATTTTTGACTGTAAATTTTTAATTTAAGGTACCTATTCGGCTTCAAAAGTGATGGAAGCTTTGGAAAGTATGAGGAAAAAGAGGAAGCTTTCTTCCTCTACTGAAGATTCTGAAATTGATGTAAGAATTTTTCAGCACTTGGTGTTGTTTAATTCCTCTTTTTAGTTTTACGGTGGTTATTTTTTCCTCTGTTCTCTTCTTTCCCAGGAGGGTTCCCCGAAGGTTAATATGTCTGCTGAGACAGTAATTGTAGACAATCAACCCACGAAGGAAACTGCCTCAGAATCTTCAGAGTCAAGTGTAAGTGTTGTTCATTTTTGTTTCCCCACTGTGTCAGACGCACAAACTGTGACAGGTCCTCCTCGGGGCCAGTTTGTGTGACTACCACGACTGGACCAAGAGAATAAACTGTAGTGTTTAACCTTTGTACCGCATGCGTGACTGTTATGTAAACTGGTATACACCGGTTTGAGTGACTGTCACACAAACCGTGACAATGTCAATCACCTATTCTCGGTATCCAGTGGTTTGGATGGAGTGCTAGAGAAAGTCACGGTTTATGTGACTATTTACATTTCTTTAGTGCGTGGGGTATCCGCATGCTCTCACGGCTGATCTTAAGTACAGGATTATCTTCTTTCTCTCTGAACTTTTACAGATCGTTCGTTCAACATTGAGAGAGGCGTTTACAATGGAAGAGGATTTTGCTATTTGGTGCAGCGAGGAGTCTCCGATGTTCTGCCCCATCTGCGGGGACAGGGTGCCCTACCCAGCCCAACACATGATGGGCCACATCAACGAGGACAGTCAGCTGTTCCGGCATCTCGCGCGGCTTTTCAGCGAAATGGCCCTGCTGTCCCGGAGAGAAGAGCAGAGGGACAGAAGAAGGCTTCGGCGGCGAAGAAGACGCGAGGAGCGGCGGCAAGTACGGCGCGAGGAAGGAGGACAGTAGTTTACTGTCTGTTAGAAAGGTCCTTTTAAGGACCAACAAAATATTCTGAAGGACGACTTCAAACAAAGACTTTCCTGCGATCATGCGGGCGCTGACGATTTGGAAACGCAACTCAACCGAGAGCGGTACCCACAGCGAACCACAAACCGTGACTTATGAGTCTCGGTTTGTGGTGCGTCACAGAAACCGTGACTTATGAGTCTCGGTTTGTGGTGCGTCACAGAAACCGTGACTTAAGTTTGGTTCTTAAAATGCTCATTAGATGTCGCTTTTTGCAGTGTTCCTTCTCGCGAGAATCTTATACGCCCACTGAGTTAAAAGAGCGATACCACCCGTTCTTAATTGGGTACCCCGGACCTTCCGTTGGACCCAAGATTTTTGTCAATTTTTCAGCCGTCACCCAGTGATGGCGGGGAGGAGCTTGGCGTATGGGGGAAGGAAAAAAAAATGGTTCCTCCTCCATCGCGCTGTCGGTGCTCCATCCAATGAGGTTTGCTCCCAGCGCCAGCCAATGAGACGTCACGGAAAACGGCATGGCCTCGCAACCAATCACGTGAAGCGCATGGCGCGCGCGCCAGCTGCGCACTGTGCACACGGCGCGCGCCGTCTGCACACTAGGAAACCTATATAATCCGGAGCGGTTTCCGCGCGTGTCACCAGTTGTGCGACGCGTGTCTCGAGTGAGCGGGCGACGATTCGAGTAGGGTGTGTTATTGTGTGTCGTGGTGCGTGAGTTCGACGGTTCGAGTAGAGTGTGTTATTGCGTGTCGTGGTGCGTGAGTACGACGGTTCGAGTCCAAGATGGTTCGGAAAAGGGGAGGAAAAGCTCCGTCCGGCATCGGAAGAGGGAAGAGCGGCAAGAAGCGCGCTGCCCCCAAGGACGCTGATGAGCCAGCAGTGAAGAAGAAGAAGGTTGTGCCGAGGCGTCGACCAACAGGAAGTCGGGTCGCGGGGACGACTTCCCAACTAAAAGTAAGTTAATTTCTTCCTACTTTGTGAGTGTGGTCATGTGGCTCCGTAACATTTTCGCGTTATCCTCGCGAGACTTCGCAAGGTTATCCCTTTGTTATCCCTCACGGAAAGTTTTCCGTAGTCAGCTTTAGTGATGGGTGCTTGTACCACCTCTGCCACGGGTTGTCCATTCATTGCAGTGCCACCCGGTTAGGCCCACTATAATTAATTCATCCACCCTCCCCATAAGCCCCTCTTAGTAGCAGGGTTGCAATATTGCAACTTCAAAACTTGTTGTGACTAACTTGGTGATGGTGCTTTGGTTACGTTTGTTGGTGATGATGCCTTTGTTACGTTTGTTGTTGTGTTTAAACTGTTCTGTGTACTAATTTGTTTTTTACCCCTCACTACACTACACTTCTCGCCTCTCTTGCCATTCGAAAGGAACCTTCAACAAAGACTTTATAATAAAGAAACCCCCAAACCGGCGGAGAGGAGAGAGACACCACTACACCTGCTTTACAAGTGTTTTCAGCACACGGTTAGGATGTATAATTCTCGATTTTTTCCAGGAAACTTCAAGATGTGTCACGGTTATGATTTATAATTCTCGATTTTTTTCTCAGGAAACTTCAAGATGTGTCCCTTTTGTTTTATATTACTGTCTGATTGTTTTCTTCTGTGCATGGTTGCTGGTGGTGGGATTATAATGTGACTAACCTTTTGTGCTGCGTGGGGCGCTTAAATAAAAACCGAGAACTGTATCTAGGACTGAAATTAGAGAGTTGTTTAGTGGTCGCGCTAGCCCTTCTAGCGGGACGACCGTTTTTGACGTTCGTCGTATTTTTGTTGGCAGACCAACAAGAGGATGGAGGATTACTTTAAACCCTCGTGGAACTTGAATAATTTTATCAAAGAGGAGAAAAATGAGGATGTTCCAAAGAAAACTGTAGATGGCATCAAGCCTCTTTCACCTCTTGAGGGAACCTCCACCAGTGAGTCGTCTTAACTTGCGTTCGGGTTATTTCCATATGTTTTTGAATTTCCGTGTTGAACGGAAAGTAAAACGAGCACCGGGATTAATAACTATTTTTTTCTAATTTCCAGCATTTTCGGCATCTGCTGCAGAAGCTCGATTCAAGTTACTTGAGGGCAAATCAACTGAGTCAAGCTCAGAGTCAGTTGTAAGTTGTCTTTTTTCGCTATTCTTATTTTTTGCGAAATATTTTGATATTTGTCATTTCATTGAGGATTGGCTTAGTTTGGGTGACAGTCGCACAAACCGTGACCAGTTCTCGCGAGCCAGTTTGCGTGACAGTCGCACTCTAGACCCAAGGTACAAATTGTTGAGTTTGACCCTGGGCCACATAAACCCGTGGTTTGCGTGCCAAAACCTGGGGTACCAAGATAAACTGCCACACCGCAACTTTCGACTATTCTAGTTTCTAGTTGTCTAGGAACCTGAAGATAAAGGAAATTATTAGATTACTTATCTAGGGAATCAAGTTACCTTTTGCTTAGAAAACTAGATTGTTAGAGTGGCTTGTTATTGCAGAATAAGTCAAATATCACAGTTTGTGCGTCATCACATAAATTGGGACACAGATAGTTTACATTTGGGTTTGGCCGTGCAACTAGCATTTATTATAACTCTCTAATATTTTTTTTTCTTTCTTTCTGTCTTTTCAGGAGGACAATGACGACCTCCTGGAGGACAGGAATTTTCAAGTGGAAGATGATGGCAATGACTCGTCTACTGACTCTTCGCTCGTCGAAGTACTTTTGCCTGGATCAATACTTGTGTTCTTAATTCTATAATCCAAGTACTTTATTGAGTTTTTATTTTCCAGGTTAAAACTGCAAGCCCCAAAGCAGACATGTCAAACGACACTGTTAACTGGGAATCTGAAGATGATGGAAAGGAGGTATGTCAATGCTTATCCCCCTCTTTTTCTCACCCCCTGGCCTTTCTGACTAATTAAAACGTAAACTATTATATTTGAACTATACTTGTGTCTTATTTGTATTATTCAAGTGTCTCATTGAGGTTTTTTTTCCGTTTCTAGGATAAAACTGCAAGTCCGGAACAATGCACCTCAAAGTCAATTGTAAACTCAGAAGATGAGGATGCTGGAAAGGAGGTATGCCACTGTTTATCCCTACTTTTCCTCACCCTCTGGCTTCTCTGAGTAAATGAAACCCAAACTAATATTTATTTTTAATACTTTTCAGTTGTCATTCCCAACGGCATTGTTTGGTATGCGAAATGTGCAGAAATGCCTTCACCCTCAGTGCGTTGCGAAGGATTTTTATGATCAAAGGCTCGACCGCCATTACCTCCTGCACCTTCCTAATAAGGGGGCAGATTTAGCGAAAAGCGTTGCAGAGGAGCGAGCAAGACAAGAGATGAAGAAGTATCAGAAGCCTTGGGCCAAAGTCAAGATGTATACGACTGTCCAACATTTAAAGGCTTCATTCGGCCCCATGGCAGAGGAGCCAGAGTTTATCTCTAGAATGAGAAATTTCATGATTCTGCACGGCATTGTGTGCGAAAGGCCTAAACCAGTAAGTCTCTGCCCCTTCTCTACCCCTGAATCTCATGTATTGATATAAAAAAAAGCCGTTTCTAAGTTTTTTTTCTTCTTTTCAGACTGCTCGGAAGTCAGATGTACCACTCTCCCCCCCTGATCTCACAAATACTTTAGGTGACGAAGAAGAAGAAGAAAAAGGGGAAGAAGTGAAAACTCCTGATCCCAAATCCCTAGGATTGCTGGAAAAGTGTCCGCCTACCCACCCTCTCAGCAAAATCTTTAGAGAAAATAAGATTATCATGTCGAGCAAAGCTGTGGATGCTGAGCGTGCAGCTAACACTATGGCCACGTACATCGACCGTTGCATCCACTTTGTTGAGAACCTGACGGAGGAGCCAACAGACCACTGGGACACTCTTAGAAATCCACCAGCCCACAAGACGTTATTACAGAGATTAGAAGCATCATGTACACCCTCTGTGCAGTTAAATTTCAAAAAGGCTATGGAAACCTTAATCAAGTGGGCGGACCCAACAACCGGGCCACATGGAAGGGGAAGACTACTGGTTGACCGTAAGTAGACTTCACACTTGTATCGATTAGATTCTTACTTATCCTGCAATTTTTGTATTTTTTTTTCCAACAGCAACTTATCCTACAGACGATGCCTTCAAAGACAGTTTGAAATTGATAAGACAATTGTGGGCGGATTTTCGTCCAACTCAGATCCCCATAGCTGCCTGGTACGAGGAGACTAAGATGGATCTGTCAAAGTAAGTTTATATTTTTTTTTTAAAAAAAAATTGCAATTTCGCGTGTTTTGGGGGGTGATGAGCACTGCGGGTTGCCTATTTACAAGGTTTTTTCTCACGCGGATTGCCTACTTTCCAGGCGGCTAGGTAGAGACGCTGGGGTAAAACAGAGTGTCGAAATCACCCAGATCGCGCCTAATTTGTGCCTTGCAAACTTGTCAACAATTATTTCTCACAGGTATGAAGAATACCTCACTGATCCGGACCGCATTGAGAAGATCACACAGAACATCACCCAGCCGGGCAGAATAGCGACAAATTCCCCTGAGCGTTATCTTCGTTGTCCGAATGGTCGCTTCGATCCCGAGGTTGCAGGCCTCTGGAAGGAGACCACGGCCTTCCTCGCTCCTGATCAGCCGGTGCAACAAGAGAGGTGGGGTACCGACAACAATCACTAGGGAAGAAATTGACGCTGCAACCCCCACTGAAGAGGATGATGAGGTTTATTTTCAGTTTTTGTGTACCAACCACAAAAATAAGAAGCAGGGACCACTGTCAATCACTGTTCCAAAGGCATTGTTCGAGCTCCTACAATGGTTTAATGATGTTAGAGCAGTTTTGGCTCAAAAACACGAGCACATGGACACTAATATTTTTCTGGTTAACATGAGTGGGAGCAATTTGACCAAGATTTATGACTACATTAATGAGTGGGGATCTAAAGAAGGAGCAGGCAAATTCAGCTCCAGCACGTTGCGTCGCGAGGTGACCACCCTCTCTACAAAACACTCCAAGAAAACACAAGAAAAAGTGAATCGACTGCAAAACCACCAAAAACCGGTAGTAGACAAGCACTACATCATGAAAAAAAAAAAGGAAGATGACCTTAATGATACGAAAGCAGCGAGGAATGTAGTGCTAAACAAGATCATGTCAGAGGAGGCAAAGAAAGACCCTCACTGGTTTGCAACGAGTCCAACCAAGCCATTATAGTCCAGTAATATTAGCAAAAATAACCCCCTGACCTAGACAAAATTCCGAACAGCACCAAAATTTGGGGATCGCTTAAGGCATGCCCAAGGAATGACTACCTAAAATCCCCAAAACTTCCCCCGGTGCAGATCGGCTCAAATCGTGTTCAAAGTTCAAATTTTTGAACATTTACGGCTTAAATGTTTTTTGGATCTCACGGCTGAACCAATCGACCTAGAAAGTCGCGCGATAGCTCGAAATGTTCGTGAATAAGCAAGGAACAAGGTGCATTAATCTACTTTGTCACTTTTGAACATTCATACATGTTCAAAACACGTTGAAGTCAGTTTTTTAAGTTTCAAAAATCGTTCAGTGAAGTTTGCCGCTTGTTTGCGGTCAAACCAGTAGGAAATCGCAGAAAACACTTTTTCATGACGTTCAAGGCACAAGTCAGACGTACAAAACGAGCTCTGAACGAGACTCGTGCGACCAAAATTGACGAAGTTATGGGCCCGCGAACGCCGCGCCGCATGGCGCGCCGACCGCCAGGACGCGGCCGGGCCGGGGCCGGGCGCGCAGTGCACCATGGCGTACATCGCTCTAGCGGCTGAATATTTTGAGCTACAGAGGTGCGCGACGGCTCTAAATGTTCGTCCGAGAGTAAGCTTGATTAAAATTATAAAATTGGATCATTTGAACACCTGAACATGTCCAAAATTTGTCCAATTTTAATTTTTTAACGCAATTTTGAAGCATTTTTTTTCCCTGTTGTAAGAACATTTCAATGCTCGAAACAGACCAAAAACCACTTAGATTAGAAAGGCTGAGGTTCTTACTTACTCCTCCACGAGCAAAGGTTGGGGCAGGGCGGGGCGGAGCGGGGCGGAGCGGGGCGGAGCGGGGCTGGGCGGGGCGGGGCGGGTCGGGGCGCAATTTTGAGGCATTTTTCTTTTCTGCTGAGTGGCATTATTTATTACTTTAGGTATTTCTACGGGGGTATGCTTGCCGCGCGGGTCGTGCTGCTGCGGGAGACATGTATGCCACTGTAATAGAAGGCAATTAGAAAT
>JAHWGI010000111.1:0-42561 GCA_029379305.1 Frankliniella fusca
CAGGACGACGGCTGTGTTCAAAGACACGGAAAACAGCGAGCATAAAACTCAGCTGCTACAGAACTCGACCGACGACCTCTTTTGTCTCACTCACACTGCTGAGCCGTCATTCACGAGTTGAAGAAAGACAAAGCGACGCATGCTTGCGGTCACAGCGCGGGTGTCATGCAGCAGAATCAGCTGGTGAAACACTGGGTTGCCCCTCATCCTTCCGCGGCCCGCCACCCGCCGGCTCTCCCTGCAGACCCATGTTTACGTTCCCCGCCTGCAGCGAGCGAGCGACGCACACGTCGGCCGGGCTGCAGCGGGCGGAGCCGCCCCGCCCGCGCTGGCAGCCACGCTCGGCAGCGCCCGCCCGCGCCCGCCCGCACCCGTCCCCGCCACTCCGGCCCGCCTACCCCCCGCGCCCTGCCGCGCGCTGCTGGAGGGGGCAGAGCGGCGGCCGGCGAGCCGAGCCGGGTCTGGCCGCGCGGCCCGGTCCCACTAGGGGCGAGGCCCGTGACGAGACAAGACGTGCGTGTCCCGGCTCGCCCCAACCCGCGCTCCGCGCCGCTCCGCTCCGCTGCGAGTTTCGCTCCGCGCTCACTTACGCTCCGCGCAGCTTTCGTGCTCCGTGCTTCTCTCAGTGACGCTATCGGCTGTGCTCTGCTCAGCTGCTTCGTGCAGGCCTGCTCACAGCTGTGCTGTGCGCCCCCTCCTGCACTTCGCGCTGTTCTGTGTGTGTTGTGTCCGTGCTGACAGCCGCCTCTGCGTCGCGCACATCTCCGCCGTCAGCAGCTCCGCTTCAGCACCACCACACCGCTCAGCCCACGGTCCATCTTCAGGACTCCGATCTTCGCCTTTGGATATCTTTTCTCTTCAACGTGAGTTATCTCCTTTCTTTTCTACTGTATTCTTCGATAATTGTCGTTAGTGCAACGTAAATTTTACCTCTCTGCGTTTTCGGATTTTCTCCTTTCGCGTAAATAGTTCAATCAATAACCCCCAGTTCCCTGTAAGAAAATTGAATTCGTTTTCGTATCCAATTTATTGTTCCGTTCTTTACTTCATCATGGCCGCACCGCACGGCAATATATTTTCCGTTGCTGCGACAGCTTCCCTAAGTCAGGATAATGAGTCGATCTTTGGCCAGTGGTCGAACACACAGTGCGCCTGTAACAGTCACCTGGCCGTAATTCGCGCAGTGTCCAATAGCGCCCCCTTGACTTCTCTCGATTTGGACACTATTTTGTATGCTGGCCATGCATATTATATCCAGCAGAGACAGGAACACAACCTGCCTCCTAATGAGTTATATTTAGCTGCAGACGAGCATCTCGCGTCACGAGTAACGTTTGACGGCCAAATTTTTTCGGCCCCCGTGGTGCAGGCCTACCACGGCTATCATGCTAAAGTCACTCTTGCCGAGTTCCGCCAAGGCCAGCCACAAGGCCGCGGACTCAGATTGTTGCGCGATGCTCTGTTAAATGCCCTGGAAGCCGACTCTGTTGGGACCGGCTACCTCTTCTATCAGAGGCAAAAATTAATTTCCTTTTGGGCCAGCTCTGACTGTTACTACGTGTTCGACCCCCACTCTGTGGATCACGAGCGCTGCTTTAGCGCCAACGGCAAAGCGACGCTTTTTTCCTGCCGGGATGTCGACAGCTTAGCCCTCCTGCTGCACGGCGTCTTTGACGACGATGCTGCCACCAGTTCCATCTGGGCTTTTTACAGGGTAGAGGTTAGGTCAAGCGGGGGGGAGGCCTTCCCATTGCGGCGGGGCTCACTGCCCCCACAGCAGGCACCCCGTCAGGCCGACGGCCTGGGCAGTGAGGGCTCCGGGGAGGAGAGTGAGGAAGAAGGGTGGACACGGCCGGCGCCGGAACGGGACGCTCCCGACCAGGCCGAGCCTCAGGCCCGATCACCAGGCCTTCCACAGGGCGGCTCGGAACCGGAAATCGGTTCCTCTCAGGCGTCTGAAGGCGGGGCAATGCCACCCCCCTCCAGCACCGTCACCAGCACATCCGGTGACGGGTCCCGGGGAAGGGGCAGAGGGAGAGGAAGGCCTAGAGGTAGAGGGAGAGGTAGAGGGAAAGGGAGAGGGAAGGGCAGGGCCTCCTGCCCGCCGCCCGTCGTGGTGGCCCGTAGAGAGTCCCGACGACGAATCTTTCGTCACCTGTGGGTCCGGGCCGGGGGAGGGAGAGGACTCAGCCTCCACAGACACACCTTCCACCAGCACAACATCTACACGGGGTCGGGGAGGTAGGCCTAAAAAGAGGGGGCGCTCAGGCGGAAGGCAGGCTCTGGACGAGGACGAGCGAAAGCGGCGCCGGGCTGAAACAAAGCAAAGTACTATAACAAACGTACTAAGCTTAATCCTCATGCTGAGCGTGAGAGAAAAGTTGCGCAGTACGCTCAAAGTCCAGAGCGCATTCGCCAGGCGCAGCGCCTTTCTACCGAAGCTGCGGCAGCACGCTCACCTGAGCGAGTGCAAGCTGCAACCTCACAGCGCAACGCCCGCTTCTGGGCCACTCATCAGCCAAACATTGCGGAGCGCCGCCGGCGCGCCCGCGCCGTCCCCCCCTCCATGCGCGCCATGACGTGCATCGGGGACACCCCTATGCACTCCCTGGGCAGCGTTGAGCCACACTCACTGAAGGAGGCCAACCTTGAGCTGTGTCCAGTGTGCACTGGCTGCAGGCGCTCCCCCCTCTTTCACGAGGAGGCGTCCCGCCTATCCTGGTGCTGCTCGCAGGGGCGCACCCGCCCCCCTCTCTTACCCCCGCTGACGGCAAACTTTTACACCGCTGAGGAATTTCTTTCGAAATCCCGCGAGTTCAATAGTTTGTTCAGCTTTGCCGCCCTGAGCTGTCAAGGCTCTGTCCCTACCTGGCACGACCACCGTTCCTTTTTCGCCGTGCACGGGCGAGTGTACAGTCGCGTCTACGCACTCGATGACCCACACGCCAGAAACAATCTGACGATGTATATTCATGACCCGGCCATGCAGGCGGGCAGGCCTGCCGCTGCAGACCTCGACAGAGAGGTGCTCACAGAAGTCAGAGAATATCTCGACTTGGTGAATCCTTTCTTGCCGGAGCTGCGCAGGCTAAGTACACTCCCGTCCGACACGGCGTACCTCCGCTTCCAGAGCACGACGCGCGCCACGCACGGCCCCGTCCTCGGGGACGTGCCGCAGACTGACGAGATAGCTGCCATCATTGAGATGGCCGCCGAGCGTGACCCGCGCTCTGTCATGATCTGGCGCTCCGCTCAAAACCAGCCCCAATTCCTTGACCACCGTGACCCGTCCTACGAGCCCCTCCAGTACCCCCTCCTGTTTCCTCACGGGTCGGCTGGCTATCACTTCACCATGACGGGTAACACTGGCCAAAAAAGTCTCCATGATGCGGTACGCAAGGCACTTGCTCCTAGCGGAGCCGCGTTTCTCGCAATTGCGGCGGCTGTCTCAGGAGTGGCTGGTGGACACCTACTGCCGCATAGAGGAGGAGCGCTTGCTTTGGTTGAAAACACAACCAGGGCGAGTCTCCGGTCGGCAGAGCGAGCCGACCTCGCCACGGTCGCCACCAACCGCGACGCTGCTCAGGTCGCCGCCGACATTAACGCCTGCGAAACAATTCGAGGCGAAGGGTCTGCAGGCAGGCCGGGTGTATTTGCCTTCCAGCTTCACCCAGGGGCCACGCTATATGCGAATCAAATATCAGGACTGTATGGCGTTGGTGGCGCGTTTTGGCAAACCCACATTCTTTCTTACCCTAACCTGTAATCCCCAATGGCCTGAAATTCAGGTCAATCTTCTTCCTGGCGAAAAAGCCACTGACCGCCCAGATCTCTGTGTGCGTGTCTTTAAACTCAAACTGCAGTTTGTCATGGGCCTCATCAGAGCAGGTGCCCTGTTCGGCCCCATCGACTACTGCACGTGCGTCATCGAGTACCAAAAACGGTACAATGTTCACGCACACCTTTGCATTCGCGCCACGGGCGGCGGTCCTGTCCTGCCTGAGGACATTGACCGCTTTGTTTCCGCTCGCATCCCACCCGCGGGTTCGCCCCGGGAAATAAGGGAGAAGGTGCTAAAATTCCAGATTCACGGCCCGTGCGGGGCGGCAAACCCGCGCTCGCGTTGCATGAAAGACGGTAAATGCGAAAAACATTTTCCAAAACAACCATGCCCTGTCACATTTACTGACAGTCGCGGCTTCGTCATGTACCGTCGCCCTTGCACCGAGACAGTCACGCTGCGCGGCCGCGCCGTGACGGACGCGGACGTTGTGCCGTATTGCCCAGCGCTCTCTGTCCTAATCCACGGCCACCACTGTTTGGAAATGGCCAACGATTCTCTGTGCGTCAAATACTTATTCAAGTATGTGACCAAGGGGCCAGACCATGCGCTGACCGCCGTCACAGAGAATGCGGCCGTGGACGAGATAGAGAATTACATAACCACGCGCTACTTGGGCTCCCCTGAGGCCGCCTGGAAAATTTTTAAATTCAACAACGTTGAAATTTGGCCGACAGTTGAGCCCCTCACTGTTCACCTCCCAGAGCGTGACAGGATTGTGCACGTGCGGGGGGAGGAGGAGGACGCGGCCAATGCGCCGCCCTCCGACCTCCTCCTGTACTTTGCGAGGCCGCCAGCTCTGGCGCACCTCAAGTACGTCCAGCTGTACGAAACGCACAATCGGGCGCTGGAGCCAACGAAGCGTTTGTTGAGTCACGGTCCCGTCCTGGGCAGATACTACCTCAACGAGCGTAGATCTGCTCGAGTGTGTCGTATGCACTGGGTCAGCCCCGCTATCGGGCAAGCTTTCTATCTAAGAATGCTGTTGTCGCTCTTCCCCGCGGCCTCCTTTGAGGAGCTGCGCACGGTCGACGGCGTGATCCACGACACATTCGAGGCCGCGTGTCAGGCGCGCAACCTCCTCTCTGACGAGGGCGAATGGCCCGCGGCCATGAGGGAGGCCGCCACTTTCAAAACACCACGACTTTTGCGCAGTCTCTTTGTGTGCATGGTCATATGTGGTGCGCCAGGGGGCGTCCTGTGGTCCGAGTTTGCCGACCTGCTTGGGGAGGACCACCTCCTTCATCACCCCGACGACCCCGTCCTCGCGCGCAACCTCACTCTCTTGAGTCTGAGAAGGAGCCTGGCCAGGCACGGCAGGACATTGGCGGATTGCGGCATTACCGAGGAGCCCGTGGAGGACTCGACGGAGGCCGTGCGCGAGCGTGCCCTCTGGGACGCTGACGCGCTGTCCAACTTCCACAGCGAGTGGTTTCCCAGACTCGAAGGGCGAGCAGAGGGCGGCCTACGACCGGCTGGACGAGGCTTTGCAAAACGCGACGGACCGGGGATCGCATGTCTATTTTATTGACGGGCCAGCAGGGACGGGCAAGTCGGTGTGCTTAAAAACACTAACGGCCAAGTGGCGCCTCCAAGGCAAAATCATCAAGACGGTGGCGTCGACGGGGCTAGCGGCGCTAAACTATGAGCACGGCGAAACCGCCCACGCTCTGTTTCGCATTCCCGTCGACAAGGACGCCATGTCCCTGGTGTGTCAGGTGGACGCCAACAGCGAGCGCGCCGCGCTGCTGCGCCGGACGGACGCCTTTATCTGGGACGAGGCCTCCATGGCCAACGGCCGCGATGTCGCTGCTGTAAGTCGCCTGCTGCAAGACCTGATGGGCAGTGCAGAGCCGTTTGGCTCCAAGCTATTTATTTTTGCAGGCGATTACAGACAGATCGCTCCCGTCCTCCCCGGCGCCGGTCTGGGTGACGTCATCCGCGCTGGCGTCCGTCACCTGCCTCTCTGGGCTGACGTCCAAACGCTTTTCCTCACTCGGTCTCGCAGGGCACCCGACCCCGAGTTTGCAGACTTTCTTTCTGTCTGTAGGCGACGGGCGGGCCGCTGAGATCGAGCTGGAAAACGACCCCGTCAAGGTGATTTCCCTCCCAAATATCCCCGTCTGCACCAGCATGGCAGACCTCATCAACTTTGTGTACCCGGCTGACATTCTGAGTCAGCCGGATCAGTGCGCAAAGCGTGCCATACTTTGTGGCACAAACGCAGGTGCGGCCCAAATAAACTCTGGCATTGTAGAGGGATTCCCCGGGGAGGCGACGACCCTGCACAGCGTGGACAGAGTAAAAGAAATGGAGGCAGAATTTGGCGCAGATCCAGGTTTTCTGGCACAGTTTTATGCTCCAGGCGTGCCCGACAGCGAGCTCACGCTCAAAGTCGGCTGTGTAGTTATGCTTCTCAAAAACATTTGTTTTGATGAAGGGCCTGGTGAACGGCGCACGGCTCATTGTCACAGCCATTTCACCCCTTTTAATTCACTGTCGCAAGCCAGGCACGCAGGAAGTGATCCTCCTCAGCAGGGTACCCTTTACGTTCAGAGTGGGTCGCGGGGGCATGGAGGTGGTGCGCAGACAATTTCCTATTCGTGTCGCCTACGCCATCACCGTCAACAAGTCGCAGGGCCAAACCCTGGACAAGGCTGGCATCGATTTGCGTGCAGACGTGTTTCAACACGGTCAACTGTACGTGGCCCTCGGCCGTGTACGCACGCGTGACGACCTTATGGTGTTGGTGAGGGAGCACCGTGTTGACGCCGACAGCCAAATGGCTTACGCGCACAACCTGGTATACCGTGCCCTTTTGTAGGAAATTAATAATCTGCCCCTCCTGTCTTCCCCTTTTTCCAGAAAAAAATTCTCACTATATAGAAAATAGAACTCCCCAAATTATTTCGTGTCATACCTTTCTTTTCCCAGTTGTTAAGCGATAACTTTTATCATTAATGCAATAGCTGTCTGACCCATCGCCACTATTTGCAATAATATGACTAGAAATGCGTAAATTTCCGTTCCCTTTAGTCTTAACGTTAACTTATTTGATGCAATAGCTGTCAGCACCCATCGGCGCTATTTGCAAATATATGACTAGAAAATGCGTACATTTCCGTTCCCTTTAGTCTTAACGTTAAGTCATTTGATGCAATAGCTGTCAGCATCCATCGGCGCTATTTGCAAATATATGACTAGAAAATGCGTACATTTCCGTTCCCTTTAGTCTTAACGTTAACTTATTTGATGCAATAGCTGTCAGCACCCATCGGCACTATTTGCAAATATATAACTAGAAAATGCGTACATTTCCGTTCCCTTTAGTCTTAACGTTAACTTATTTGATGCAATAGCTGTCAGCACCCATCGGCGCTATTTGCAAATATATGACTAGAAAATGCGTACATTTCCGTTCCCTTTAGTCTTAACGTTAAGTCATTTGATGCAATAGCTGTCAGCATCCATCGGCGCTATTTGCAAATATATGACTAGAAAATGCGTACATTTCCGTTCCCTTTAGTCTTAACGTTAACTTATTTGATGCAATAGCTGTCAGCACCCATCGGCACTATTTGCAAATATATAACTAGAAAATGCGTACATCTCCGTTCCCTTTAGTCTTAACGTTAACTTATTTGATGCAATAGCTGTCAGCACCCATCGGCGCTATTTGCAAATATATGACTAGAAAATGCGTACATTTCCGTTCCCTTTAGTCTTAACGTTAAGTCATTTGATGCAATAGCTGTCAGCATCCCATCGGCGCTATTTGCAAATATATGACTAGAAAATGCGTACATTTCCGTTCCCTTTAGTCTTAACGTTAACTTATTTGATGCAATAGCTGTCAGCACCCATCGGCGCTATTTGCAAATATATGACTAGAAAATGCGTACATTTCCGTTCCCTTTAGTCTTAACGTTAAGTCATTTGATGCAATAGCTGTCAGCATCCATCGGCGCTATTTGCAAATATATGACTAGAAAATGCGTACATTTCCGTTCCCTTTAGTCTTAACGTTAACTTATTTGATGCAATAGCTGTCAGCATCCATCGGCGCTATTTGCAAATATATGACTAGAAAATGCGTACATTTCCGTTCCCTTTAGTCTTAACGTTAAGTCATTTGATGCAATAGCTGTCAGCACCCATCGGCGCTATTTGCAAATATATGACTAGAAAATGCGTACATTTCCGTTCCCTTTAGTCTTAACGTTAACTTATTTGATGCAATAGCTGTCAGCACCCATCGGCGCTATTTGCAAATATATGACTAGAAAATGCGTACATTTCCGTTCCCTTTAGTCTTAACGTTAACTTATTTGATGCAATAGCTGTCAGCATCCATCGGCGCTATTTGCAAATATATGACTAGAAAATGCGTACATTTCCGTTCCCTTTAGTCTTAACGTTAACTTATTTGATGCAATAGCTGTCAGCACCCATCGGCGCTATTTGCAAATATGTGACTAGAAAATGCGTACATTTCCGTTCCCTTTAGTCTTAACGTTAACTTATTTGATGCAATAGCTGTCAGCACCCATCGGCGCTATTTGCAGTCAAACAACCGTGAATGTAAGCAAACTTTCGTTCGTTTTTATCTTTTTCCATCTATTTCCATGTTGTGCAGTGACAAATCTCGGGGACACTGGGCCATTGCGGTACAGGTTCCAATGTTTCGTTTGCTTTTTAAATCCGAAAACGTATGAAATCCATGCTTTACGTAACTCATTTTATCGCATAGCACAGCAGCCATTCATGTTACTTTCCGATAAAAAAGACATCACATTTTTTACAATGACATTTTTAGAATCCGTACGTGCCCCTCTGTGTCTCTTTGTCGATCTCAATCTTCTCTTCTCTCATCCTTCATAGCGCCTAGCGCGGAAGGTGGGCGTAAGCGTCGGTACGGTCTCCATGCTTCCGATAAGACTCAGACCTCGACGTGTCCTCAACTCCCGGGTGGCCTGGCATCCAAAATGCGAAAAAAATTCCGACCGGTCGGCAGACGCATTTTGTGACCCCGGGGAGAACCCCCCAATTCGTTGGGGAGCAAATTCCTTGCTTATGGCAAGGTGCCTTTTGGACCAGTGTTTTTTTGGCTCCAATTGGAACAAGGAGTTTTAACGTGAATTGACACCCGGCCATAACTGGCGGCCCCGCCCCGGCCATTCAACGGCTGTGCGTGTGTGTTTCGGCACCATACCTTGCGAAAGCAGGGCCGGGCTACTTCTCCTTCGCGCGCGGAGCGCCGTTACTGTCGTTCCATGTCTCATGGTTACAACTCTGTACGCTGTAACAGGCCTAACAGGGCTGTAGGTCTGGGTCCCCTTCCCAGTCGACGCAGAAACGAAATAAAAAAATATATTTTACCTCTTTCCGTCTTACTTTTTCTTCTTTCTCACAATGGCACAAAACGGATTTGAATTACAACACTAATACTGGCTGCTGACAATGTGATAAATAAGAGATTGCATACACCCCGACAGCCCTTCCACTTCCCTGTGCTAAAATTTTTTAGTCTATCGTCTCAATACATAATTTGAGAAAACGCAGAAAGGTTAAATTTCACTGCCATTTTTTTTTACTTACGCAATACAAATTTTTACTTTTATTCACCCTTCAAAATTCTTTATTTCTTACAATGCAAACCTTTGGTTTCCAAAAATAACATATTTTTTTCTGTTTTAGGTACTGCAAAGCGAGTTTTTCTTATTTTTCACCCTGCACTTGCCTTTACCTCTTCCTTTTGATTCTTGCTCATCTTCTATTCTAACCTCTGCAGTAATGGCACACATTCAGACACAAAACGCACGTTTTGTTGTTCAAAATGTGAGCTGACACAATGTCGCAACACATTTTGTAACAACAATTGCACCTAATTCTAATTCATTCAAATTTTGCAATTCTCTTAATTCAATGCACTAATTTCACTAAATTGTTACCAATCACTGTACATATGTCCAATCACTGTAATTCAATTCTCTGCTTATCAACATTGTATCACACTGTATAATCATGCAACTAAACGTGCGTATAATCTGGCCATTACTGCACAATCTTTCCTATTATCTTGGGATATAGGACTGGGAATTTCAACGAAACTAAATTAATTTCAAACTTTATTTCGTTACATTTTCGAGTAACGCCTATATTCAAGTATTTTTGTCATTTGTTATTAAGTTGGAATTCCTGGTGAACGACCCCACAAAGTCGTAACGAGTGGCGTATGAGTACCTCCTTGGGTCCACGTGGAAACCTCATACAAGTCTCTCCTTCAATTAGAAACCATTAGAGAAATAATAAGAAGCGTACCCTACAGTAAAGCGATAACGAGATCCGAAAAGTTTGCATCAATTATGCCTTAAACATATACACGCTACAAAATAGTTAAAACTACACACGTTAATATGTCCACCAAACAATGGTACATGCAACGCGTAAAAAACGACGCTCATTTACGTACCAACACACGATAGAGTGCATACTTTTCACAAACAATGCGCACAAATTACGTGTGTACCAATTACACGTCGTCACACACGAAATACTGTCAACGCCGTTGGTGCTTACGTAATAAAGATCGCACAACGGCATATTAGCAAAACAGACAAATAGAAATATAAGCCATAAATTAACAGTAGCGAAATGATACATGTAAAATAAGACCTTTCCTTCAACCTCCAACGAATGTGAATAAAGACTATTGCTAAAATTGCAACATTCTTTTCAGATGACACAAGTTGCGTGCAAAAATAGGAATAAAACACGACGCTCATTTACGTATGACACGCGATAGTGTGCATAGTTTCCACATACAATGTGCGCAAATTACACGTCGTCACGCACAAAATACCGAAAAAACCTCCAGTGCGTGCGTAATTACGATCGCTCAACGACGTAATACCAGAACAAACACTTGAAAATATACATCGATAATTTAAAACATCAACACGTACACGACAATAGAGTTCTTCCCACCTACCCACAACGAACGTGATTAAAGACTGTTGCTTAGATCGCGTCACTGTTTTCGAAAATGACACAAGTTGTGCGTACATCACAAACCGAGTACAAAAACTGTTTAGGCGAGCGAAGCGAGATGCGTCTCGACGAGCCCAATTCAGTGGTGCAAAGCATTTTCCATGAAAAACAGATCGTACACTGTCATAAAGTGAAAAATATAAACTTTTTTTAACTTTTTCGAGTTCAGCCGACCCGAACCTCCCCAGAATCGTCGTTTCGTCTCCATTTCAGTATTTTCGACCAATTTGACCTTATTTTCAGTATACACTGTCAAAGAGTAAAATATATCAACTTTTATCGACTTTTTTGACTTCACCCGACCCGCACCTACCTAGAATCGTCTTTTCGTGACTATTTCCGTTCCAACCTCTGTTGTGGCGTCAGTTTCATATCTCTCCATCAACATCGGTCAAACTCAAACAAAACACGACTTTTTCGACCTGAACCATCCCGCATGTCTCCAGAATCGTGTTTCAAGCCCAAATCCGTGCTTTCTACCCTTTTCGCTGAAAGTTTACCCCTCTACTACTAAAAAAGGCCAGTATTAAATACAACTTTAACAATTTTCACCCTCTACCACCTTTAGCTAATCAAGGGGGTAAAAAGAAACTTTGGCGAGCGCAGCGAGCCCGTAAGCGCCGCAGGCCTAGCTGCTCCCGCCACCGCCGTGCCCGGCCGGCGCTTCCCCCGCAAGACGGGCCTGCGTGCCGAGGGCAAGGGGTTAAAAAAAATGTTGAAAAAATGAATAAATACATAAATATGGTGCAAGCCTTGAGCGCCAGTAGGCCGTGACGGCGGTGTGGACGGGAGTCGACGCCCAGTCTGGCGCGTTAGCGCTGCCGTTAGCGTTGGCCCGTCTGGGGGGTGCGCCGGCAGGGCCGGCGGGGGCGTGGAGCAGCTAGTTTTTTTCTACCCCTACTAAGATCAGTTTGCGCGACGTAACCGCGACACTTAGTAAATCTCCGAGATGCCTTATCGTATCGAGTCGAGTCGACCCCACCATTCGATCCGGCTTTTTCTCAAATTCACGGGAAAACTAGCCATTTTTCAATCAAAATTCACAATCAGCATCAAATTCATCAAAAATTCATCAAAAACACAGTTTTTTCCCATTTGCTCGAAAACCAGATTTTGCGCCGCAAAAAGTATAAAACCAAAGTTGTAGATCTCATCGAGACGCGTCGACGTGATATCGCGGTTTTTCCGAAATTTCCTCAGGGGCCGCACCAGGACCGTTCAAAGGGGCCAAATTGGGTCAAAATTCAACATTTTTCCAATATAGGCATGCGGCACCTCCCCGAAACCGCCAGGGGGCGAGAAAAACGTTGCAGATGACCATTTCCGTCGGTCGGGGCGCTGGTACGAGTAAGACAAAGGGTAATACCCCCTGTAAAAAAATGTGTACAAAATCATGAATTTCTCAATTTCACCCGATCGGGACGTTACGCACATCGTTGGATCCGTCTCGACGAGCCCGACTCAATGGTGCCAAGCGTTTTTCAAAAAAACCGAAAGGTACACTGTCAAAAAATGGAAAAAAACGACTCAATTTTCAAATTTCGACCACCCCGTCGACCCGCACATCATTAGAAGCGTCTCGACGAGCCCGATTCAATGGTGCCAAGCGTTTTTCGAAAAATCAAAAGGTACACTGTCAAAAAATGAAAAAAACGACTCAATTTTCAAATTTCGACCACCCCGTCGACCCGCACATCATTAGAAGCGTCTCGACGAGCCCGATTCAATGGTGCAAAGCGTTTTTCGAAAAATCCAAAGGTACACTGTCAAAAAATGGATAAAATGACTCAATTTTCAAATTTCGACCACCCCGTCGACCCGCACATCATTAGAAGCGTCTCGACGAGCCCAATTCAGTGGTGCAAAGCATTTTCCGTGAAAAACAGATCGTACACTGTCAAGAAGTGAAAAATACGAACTTTTTTCCGAGGGGTCCCCCACTTCGTTACTCGTGTGTACACGACCAAAATTACTCACGCCTACTCGCGCGCCTACTCACCAATACTCGCGCCTACTCGTGCTTACTCGCGCCTACTCGCCAATACTCGCCATTACTCACAATTACTCGCCATTACTCGCCATTACTCGCTATTACTCGTAATTACTCGCCAATTACTCGCCATTACTCGTAATTACTCGCCAATTACTCGCCATTACTCGTAATTACTCGAAATTACTTGCCGTTACTCGTAATTACTCACCATTACTCTCCAAGTACTCACTCCCACACTCGGTGCAATAATTAATCAAACGGCTATTGTGAGTTGTTAATTGTTCGCAAATGTGCCCCAAGCTACGACCATAAGGCGACAGGCGAGGAGTGTGACATGTCACTCAACGACAGAACGAATACTGTTGGGGGGGGGTCCGGCTTCGTCTGCACCTCCACGACGTTACCAGCAGCTCCAAGGTTGGAAGCGCGCGGGTCGGGGAGGCCGGGGGAAGGAGGGACTTGTAGACTCTTGTGGACACTTCGAGTCATACTCTGTCAGATCAACCCAAGGTCCAAAATGATGGTTTTCAGATTGAGTTTGGAGTGGTTAAATATAATTTAGGACCACCCCATAGACCCATATGTCAAAGGAAGTTTAAAAGAAAAAATGGTTTAAGAGTTATAGAGCTCAAAGTTTGGTGTTCGACCAATCCAGCTTAAGTTATGATGTTCTATACTAGGAGTACGTGCGGCAGGCACGTAGTTGCTGAGCGAATTGAGAGTTAAAAGAAATATACCCAACCCAACCGCCGTTTTGGTAGGCAACCCACAACTCCGTCAGTCAGTCAATTAGAAAGGAGGGGGGGGATAGAGGGCAGAGGGGGAGGAGAGGGACATCCTCCTCGCGCGCCGCAGTTCAAGCAATGACATTTACTGGCCGGCTCCCGCCCTGTAGGTAGGCGCTGGCCAGGTAGCGCCGAAATTCCTGTGGTACTCCCCTTACCCCTCCATTTTACCCCCACCCATATGAAATCAGGGGGTGAGTATTATTTATTTACATGTTTAGAACGAATGCACCTGCATCACATGCTGACAGTCTCCCTCAACTCTCCCCCCCACCTCTCATTCCTTATCCTTCTGAATTAAGTTTGCCCTCAAACCAACTCACATGAATCCATGATAAGCCAGAAATGGGTCACTTAGAATACGGTTTTAAAAGACATTGCAATAAATATTGTAACAGAGGCCAGTAACTTTAATTACGATCAATAAGACATTCACAAAGACTCAGGACCTTTAAATGATGAGGCGTATCTATTTTGAAATAAATGTCAGCTGTTAAGGATAAAATTAAAACAATTGTGCCATTTCAATGGTTATATGGCTGTATATTAGTAATAAGTATGTACTTCAATATTTTAGAAAGACTGTTTTAATATAAACACTCCTGGCATAACTAATATATCACAAGTACAGTCTCTCACCTAAATCCTATCCAAAGTATCACCCCTAATATTTTTGTAAGAGTCTAATCTTACTAATATAACCATGTTTTCAAATCAATTTTTTCTCTATCAATGACTTAGTGGAGTGAACTTTTTTCTATCTGAATTCTTAGGCATAACGGATCAATGAGTAAGTTTGGGTAAGCACATGATGGAGCTCCATCAGAAATTGTATCACTGGGAAATACGGAGTAGGTTAGGAACCAAAGGCTACAAAATTTACCAAAGTAATACCCAAACTCATTTCTTGTTTCTTGGCAGGTTTAAGAGTAGTAAGATTTAAATACTCGAACCCCACTGCTATATTTTATCTTCAGTAGAATAATGAGACACCAAATATTCAGTTTACGATTTACAAACTTTTTATTTTTTTTTTATTACAAATGCCTATTGTCGTATGTCAAAAATGGGCACACTCCCACTAAACCAATTAAATATCCACACCGCACTAAAGAAATCGTTCAGCTGGGGTTAACTTGGTGGCGCAATAACAAATCAATACGCTGGGGAACCAAGCAAGGATTCAAAACTAAATTAAATGAAATATAAGGAAATCATACTGCTGTTCGTAACTCTCACTTGTCAGGCCATGGGGTTACCTGATTTCAATACTCAGACCATACTCTAATGTTCACCAAAGAGTTTCATAGCTTCACTGGAAACAACATTGTCTATGTTATTAGGTTATGTCACTCACTCACCTAGGAAGAACACAACCAAGTTGCATCGATACTGGCTGCCATTTCAGTGGTCCGTGACGTTCATTTCACAAATCCAACGAAATAAAAAGTATTTTGAGGCACTACCCATCTCACTCCTCTTCAAGCCGCAGACGTAACCAACAAATCACTCGAACCCACACTTCTACACAATGACGACACTTGAAACCTCGTGCAGCGACGTCCGCAACCTTAAAAGCTACTTCAGACTACATTTTACGTGAAAAAGACTGTTATAATTATTTAATTTCGATAGAGTAAACAGCCGAGATGTACGCCGGGCGTGCCGAGTTCCGAGTTTGCCTTTAGCTGAGCAGCATGGCGGACGCGAAGTAGTTCCCGCGCAGCCGCTAGGTGGCGCTATCTTTCCATGTCTTTAAAGTACTCTCCCTGCCAACCTTCAAGAATTGAATTTCAAATTAAACTTTTAAATATTTCAAACTCCTTTAATTTGGACAGCTTGGATTAATATTAAAGCGCTGAAATTAGTAGATTGCGGAACACTACCGCTTTTTACGATTACTTCTGTACTTTAAGAGGAGAAGTGGCTAGTATGCACACACACACACAGACAGACAGACAGACTCACGACCGACTACACTTCTGGTCCCTTGCACGGGATAGCTTCGCTTCGCTCAGCGATGAAACACAGTACCAACTCTGGTCATGGTGTTTTACATTCAGTTTTATATGCTGATTCAAATGACCTATGGTTGGATTGGATCGTGAAAATTTTTTCATAGATCTAATTAGTAAAATACCGTTAAAGTGTTGTTGAATTTTACTAATTCAACTCTAGCAATAATAGGTCATATTAGAAAAATTCCAAAACATGGCTTTTTTTTAAGGTTAATGATGGGTCAAACATCCACACCAAGTGACAAATTGGATCCGGAGGATTTAGTCCCTTCGGCTGACACTTTAAGCTTTAGAACTATTATGAAAAGACTGTAAGGAGTGACAATCAACTTCACTTGGTGTCTATCTTACTAAAATCACTAAAGTGACATATCTTCTTAATTTAAATTATTTTTCAACACATTAGCCATGACATGATTATTTCAATTAAATTAAATATATTTTATACTTGCCAAAATAAATAGTATGTCCTCAAAAATTCCAAAGCCAGTGTCTAAGCAATATACCATATCAATCAAAAAGCTTCCCAAGAGAGCAGAAGTCAGCTGCTACTAACCTCCAGATAAAACAACAGGTTGCAGGATTTTCTTCTATTCTAAAAGTCATCAGTACTTTTCAATACCTTTATATCTTGGCCACTCTCAAAAAAAAAAAAAAAAAAAAAAAAAAAGAAAACAAAAGAGAGAGAATCATGGTTTGGTGACACAGAAAACTAGTAATGTTAGAAAAATAAACAAACGAGCACGGTCTAAATTCATGTTTTCAAAAGTAAACAAAAGTCCTAAGTCACAGCCCTCGCGTAGCTTGATCAGTTAGGTTAGTGCGTGTGTGTGTGTTGGTGTGTGTATGTGTAGAGATATGCTATCGAGTTATAATCGATAGCAGTCGATTTCGATTCAGTAACCTAACTGAAGAACCTGGGCGAGGGTTATTTACTAAACAGTAAACTTCTTGACTTGGTTAAGGAAATCTCTCGCTAGTCCTCCTTCGTGCTGGTGTTTCATTGTGGTTTGTGTAATCAGTTATAGGTTCTTAGTTTCTTTCACTGTTCCAATTTCTTAAAATTTGGAATATCTTAGCATAAACTGATTATTTTGGTAATGAAATAAAGGAAACGCATGAACTATTTCATAATCTGTTTATTTGAATGTGTTGTTATGTGTTTGCGTTCAACTGAGTTTGTGTGCCGGGAAAACCACTGTTTTGGAACTCCAACTGAAAACATATAATCTGTTTCTTGTTCTTCTAGGTTTTGGACAGGACGTCGTAGTGAGTGTTATTGGGGTTATTGGGGGAGCGAGCACAGCCGCTGGACGAGCACAGTTTGTGAGTTTGTGAGGTAAATATCTTATTTACATATATCTGTTTCATCTTTCCGAATTATAAGGACAGAAATTTGTAAAGCTGTGATTGTGGTGAAATATTTTTAATAAGAAAGGGAGAGTGCATGTAAATTTAACCCCTTGCTATCTGAGAGTAGGGAATGACAAAATTAGGTTAGCCGTTCACCTTAACTATATCTCTACAGACTTCAGATATCCTGTGAAAAATTGACTTCTTTGAAGTTTTGAGTTTTATGGGCCCATTTTATTTAAGAGTTGTTTAGAACTGTATGAAATTTTGAAGTAAATAGCCATTATTACTGTAAAGCAGTTTTTTTTTTAAACAAATTGGTTTTTTGTTTCATCCATTCATACTTCAATACTTGATGTGGTTGTTACCGTTCAATTCATGTATTTCTTACAGGTCTACATGTCCACCATGGGTGACGAGTCTGGTCCTAGTTCTGATGGGAAAGATAGTTCTGTTAAAGCTCAGGTAAGAATCTATTTTTAAATCAATTCCTAAGCCATTATAAGAGGAGCTATTTTAATTTCACGTGGCAAAAATAATAAACTGTAAACTTGTTTTGATTTCATTATACCTACAATTTTTTTTTCTCTCATGATTTTAGGCTGGAGATTCCGCTACTGTTACTCCAATTTTTGGAAAGAAGTTGTGGGATGAACTAAGCAATGCCCCTTATTACTTGGAAGTTGATTCAAGTATTCAAAATATTTTTAAAGTTATGGGCTATGACAATTTATTTTCATTGAAAGAATTCTCAGAAAATGATTTTAAGAAAGTGGACAGTTTTATGAAGACTTGTTTGCACTTATCTTTAAAAGCCAAACATAAACATGATCCTGAAGAGGTGCTGTTGAAGAAACTGGAAGAGTATTATGGTATTTATGCGTTTGCACCAGAAAATTTTCAAGTGCTTGGTGGTTTTGAGCATACAATAGTAGCTTGTGCAGAAGCTGCCAAGAAGATTCATATGAGACAAATTAAGCAAGCTTCCACTACTACCTCTTCCAAAGTTAAACCTTCTGTATCGAAGATTGCTGCTGCAGCAGATTCCCTTTGGAATCTGGGAAACAATTCTACAAACATAGTGAAGGCTAAAAATGCATTATCTAAGAAGTTGTCTGTTTGGTTGCGAAAGAATGCTTTGTGTGTACTCACATCTGAACAACTTGATGAACCTGATGAAAATATAGTTCAAGTAGATGTTACTTGTGAAGGGTCTTCCATGATTGCTAAAGTACTCTGCCCAGTAAAAGAGTGCTCAACTAGTATGCCACTCAGAAGAAATGGCGAGACATGGAACTCATATAATTTTTCACGTCATGTGAATCAGGCCCATATCTTGCCAAAAATTAGAAGTCCAGGGCAAAAATCAGTGTTGAGTATGTTTAAACCTAAACATTCATCAGGGCCTGGTCGTCAAACCACTAATTCAGAAGAAAATTGTAATTCAGAAGATAATTTTAATATAGAAGAAAATTCTAACTCAGAAGAAAATTTTAATTTAGAAGAAAATTCTAATTCAGAAAATGTTGCTGATGGTACTCCCACAAGAGAATTTCGCAAAAGAGCTGTTCAAACTATTGATTCCAGCCCAGAGCATGAGAGCCAACAGCTTGGCAGTCCACAACGCAACAACAGCAACTTAGACTCATCCAGCTCTGAAAATTTTCAAAAGAGGAAAGGGAGTCAGTGACCACTCCTTTTCGCATTAAGAGAGATTGGTCACAACATTCAAGATCAGAAAGAAGCAAGCGAAAGCTTGCAGAAGTTGGAGACTCTTGCCATCGCATTGAAGACTTTTTCCCCATTTTAAACAAAATAGAAATCCTTTTAAATAAAAATCAAGAGCTAGAAAAACAGGTAGTGAATGCCATGAAGAGAAATATCTTTACCAAATTGAACAATGTTTCTGATAGTAATTTAAGTAGTATGTTGAAGTTGCTTGTGGACTGTGCCAGTCAAAATAGTGGTAAATTGCCACAGGGTTGTAGGTATGACAATACAATCAAAGAATTAGCTACAATGATTTTTATTATGGCTGGCCGTTCTGTGTATACTTTTTTGGCTGCAAATTTGCCACTTCCTTCTGTGACTACTGTGAGTAGAGTTATTGGCTGCACTGACAAGATTGAAGAAGGTGTCTTTCGATTTACAGAATTAAGGGAGTTTCTTGAAAAAAGAAATCTACCTAAGAAAGTTAGTATTTCCTGTGATGGCACAGTAATAAGTGGTAGGATTCAGTATGATCCAAAATCAAATAATATTGTTGGATTCCCATTGCCACTGGATAGAAATGCTATGCCCATTCCAAACTCATTCCCTGCTGTTTCTGCTAAAAAAAATTGAAGATTATTTCACGTCACTTGAAGCTGCCAAAGATGTCTACTGCTTCATGGTTCAGCCCCTAGCTATTTCTGCTCCCCCATTTTGTCTGGCAATATTTAGTACCGACAACAAGTTTGATGCTACTCAATGCAAAAAACGCTGGGATTTTATTCAGAAGGAACTCAAAAAGGAAGGTGTGGAAATGTTTGTGGTTGCTTCGGATGGGGATGGGAAACAACTGAAAGCAATGATGGCAACAACCTTCTCCTCTGAAAACAACAAGTGGCCTTGGTTTAGTGCATGTCTCGGTCATCAGAGTAAAAACTACTTCTGTTTTCAAGACATTATCCATATCTTGGTGAAGCTAAAGTCCAGGTTCATCAAGCCCTCCATCATTTTGCCCTTTGGCAAGCAATTTGTAGCTTCAAGGGGTCATATTGTAGAGCTGATCAAGATATGTAGTAAAGACCAGCATCAACTCACTCCCTCTGTCCTTCAACCAAAGGACAAAATGAACTATAAGGCAGCTGAAAAACTATGCAGTGATAAGGTGTCAGCTCTCCTAAGAAGTGAAATTGCAGGAAGTGAGGCGACAGCAGTGTTTCTTGACTTGATGAGAGAAATAACATCTGCATATTTGGATCCAAAAATGTCACCTCTGAAGCGCATTGAAACAGTATGGAAGTGGGTCTTTTTTCTAAGAATATGGAGACACTGGATACAAAATGAAGATGACTACAATCTTAGTAACAATTTTATTACTTCCAATACATACAGTTGCCTCGAATTAAATGCCCACTCTCTCATTCAAACCATACAGGTCTTGAGAGACTCTGAGGAACCAGAACAGTTTCTTCCGTGGTTGTTCACAAGCCAACCCTGCGAAGAGATTTTCCGGAAGCTGAGGTCAATCTCTACGTTTTCTTCCAGCATCACCACATTCTCTCTTTTAGATGTGCAACATAAAGTTAGACGTTTGGACATCTTGTCGGAACTTCAGGTAATGCTGGAAAATTTTTGTAATGTTCCTAGAGCCAAAAAGGCTTCAAAGAAACAAGAAGAAACTCTTAGTAACTTCATTTTGCCAGAAGACTTTGAAATAGAGCAAACAGTCGAAGCCTCCTACGGACAAGCAGCTAAAGTCTGTAAAAAGCTTGGACTGCGTGTGCCTTCTCGGGCTCCCACCTGTGCTTTAAATCTTGAAGACCATGTTGATGAAGATGACGAAGATGATCTTGTGATAGAGATTGATGGCAGGACTGACACATTCCCCTTAGAGCCTGAAGACCAAGTGACTGATGACACTTCTGATGTGCTGGAAGATTTGTGTGTCTCTACTGTTAGTATTGAATTGAACACCTTTGACGATGTGAATCTAACACCAACTTGTCCATTTGTGAAAGTGTGTGATGGTAGTGGTCACACGCGCATCATTCGAAAGTCATCACTTGTGTGGCTTCTCAGTTCGGGTGATACAAAACTGAGCAGTGACAGGCTGCATCGAGTAAGAGCAGCTCAAGTTAAACATCAGCCTGCTTGGTCAACAGCTTCACTTTCAAAGCCACGCAGGGAAGAAACAATTTTCATCGGGGACTGGTGTGCTTTCAATGAAGATAACATTATTTATATAGGAAGAATTGTAGCTTTCAGTTACATGTCTGGTAAGACACTGAAAGACAAAGAATACAGTGCTGACAGTGTACCCACATCTGCTCCCAAATCAGGTGCAAGAGGAGTTGGTGTTCTCTGCTCATGGTTTACTCTGAAGAAAAGGGAGTTAAAGCCAGTCAACATGGATGTTCACGGCTACTTTAATCTTAAATTCTATATATGTACAGTTCCACGACCTCAGATCAATGAACAGGGTAAACTCTCCGTCACTTTTTCCAATGCTGATTTGATAAATATCTAATTATTTGCTAATTATTTACTGGCCCTCAGAGGCAAGACTGAGTACAAATGCTTTAACTTGTTATATAGTTTTATATATATATTGCAGTATGTAGTATTTCATTTTCTTGTTGTTTTTGTTAAAGGACAAAAATAATTTATAGTTTGTGTTTAGATATACTTGATGCTATGTTGAACTTTTGAATAGTAGGACTTAAATAATTTTGTGATGTTTAATACTGTACTTCTTGATTGTATGGCTACCTCCTCCTAAGTTATATTCTATGTTGCGTTAAAAAAAAATAGTCAATTACTTAGACTTGATTTAATGTGTCATATTGCAACATGTAGTATTTCATTGCCTTTTTTTTTGTTAAAGTACAATAATAATTTATAGTTTGTGTTTTAGATATTCTTGATGCCATGTTGAACTTTTAAAAAGTCGGACTGAAAGCATTTTGTGATGTTTAATACTGTACTTGATTTTAAGACAAGCCTCTCATTGGTTTTATTCTATGTTGCCTAAAAAAAAAATAGTCAATTTGTTAGACTTGATTCAATGTCATATTGCAACTTGTAGTATTTCATTGCCCTGTTTTTGTTAAAGTACAATAATAATTTTTAGTTTGTGTTTTAGATATACTTGATGCTATGTTGAACTTTTAAAAAGTTGGACGTAAACATTTTGTGACGTTTCATACTGTACTTGATTTTAAGACTAGCCTCTCATTGGTTTTATTCTATGTTGCCTTAAAAACTGGTCAATTGCATTGCATTGTGTATTTCTTTCATAGGCATTATAATGGAATTAATACTTAATTTCATGTGGTATTTTGTTTCTTGTCAAATTTTAGTGTCATTCACTCTGACTTGGATATTAGATGTTTTAGCAAGTAATTTTCTCTTTTGTGATAATTAAACTAAGAAATGTATTTCGCAGTTTCACAGTCAATCAGTTTCAATTATTTATCTAAGTATCTTATAATACTCCCCCTTCTTTACACATTACACAAATGAATATTTTGGTAGCCGCCTTCCCTGATGGTACACATCCACAAACCAAACCTAACATAACAACCCCCCCTTCCTGGATAATGTCATGAACAATGAACATACTACTATAACGTAACCAAATCTTCACATTAAATTTAAGTGGAGGGTTGAGGGGGGCCATTGGGCTAAGATAAGTACAAGTGTAGAAGCGTGACTCAATAATGGAGAGGATTATCCTGATGTTACTATAAACAAAGAGATAACTTTTTAAGCAAATAATATACATTGAAGTAGGATGCATGCCCTACATTGTAAATAAGTTTTTGATTTACACTACTCTGCAAATCTAAGTGTGATACTACATGTCAGTTTAAACTGCGAAACTTTAGTTTCGCAGTTACAACTGCAAAACTCATGAGTTCGTCAGTTTAAACTGCAGAACTCCCGAGTTCGTCAGTTTAAACTGCAAAACTCCCGAGTTCGTCAGTTTAAACTGCAGAACAGTTCCTCGGTTTAAACTGACGAACTCGGGAGTTTTGCAGTTTAAACTGACGAACTCGGGATTTCTGCAGTTTAAACTGACGAACTCATGAGTTTTGCAGTTGTAACTGCGAAACTAAAGTTTTGCAGTTTAAACTGACATGTAGTATCACACTTAGATTTGCAGAGTAATACATCTTTTTCATTGTGCACTTTGAAAAAATTCAGAAATAGTTTTGGTGAAGGGCTTCACCTAAAGTTACATTACATTAGGGGAATTACAAGAGTTGACTGTTTTAAAAAGAACTTCTTTATGCTTAAGCATTCTAGAGGGTAACACAAAACTTATACTGAGTCTGAAGTCTCTATAGAAATGCTGTCTGTGAAGAAAACTAATTGAACGTATGTTCTCTATCACTGATAGTTATCAGCACTAAAGAATTCAGAAATAGTTCAGAGTCCTGGGAACATTCAAATTTCTTTTCACCATTGGCTTCTGTGGGAAAACAAAATTAAAATATTTAAGAGACGTACCAAATTACCATGGAGCTTGCCATTATAAATCATTTTTTTCCTTTTATTTCTCTAGAGTTGTTGACCAACAAGAAAACAATGGTAATTTACCTTAAACTGTTAATAATATTAGAAACAACATTCAAAGTCCTTCCAACTATTATTATATTACGGGAACCATCTTTGGGCCTGTTGACTCCTGCAAGTGAACAAAATTAATATCTTTTAATAGCAAAGAAATATACAAAAATACAAGTCAAAATTATTTGCCTTTCAGAAACTAGAAGAGAATCACTACCCTCGAAGAATACTGATGTTCGGTCTCCAATCTTTCAAGTTGTCTTTCTAATCCCAAGCATTCTTAATGATGAAGGAAGTATCTATGAGGAACATTTACTGTTTGAAGCAGCTTGATAATGAATTGTCTTCTGTAAGTAAACAAAGTTAAGATGTTTTAAAAGCAAATAAAACACAGAACCCTACATTACTTCTTCTTTTTTAACTGTTAGCTGTCTTTCTAGGACAAATTTTCACAGGAAAAGTTAAATTTTTCTTAGAGAACAAGTTTATTGCAAGGAAGATGAATAAAAGTACTGAAAGCAGACAAAATGATAATACTTTGATTGGATTAGTTTGGTTTGTATTAAAGTTTTAGTTGTAATCAATTTGTTTCTAAACTATAAAATTTATATTAGAATAAAAATAATACTTTGATGTGTCTTGTGGCTTGCTTTAGTTAGTAAGACACATCCCCTATCTGCCCTAGTAACACGAGATTCCCGCCCGGCTGCCGCCCAGGTGACGCTGCGGCGTTACCCGTTAACGCGGCGTTAACGCCGGCGATGACGCAGCGTCATACGAAATGGCACAAAATAAAATGATGCCCAGGAGTCGATTCCCTACGTCGCCACATTGTTGTTCGCGTTAACGCCTCGTCCGCGACTGCCGTCCACGCCGCGTTAGTGTGGGGCATTATCGCTACAATACTCGAAATGACACAACGGCTACAAGCTGGCGGGGGTTAGCAGCCCTGGACGACTGATGCCCCATCATCGTCTTGGCGATAATCGGAATGTCGCTAAAATATCGGTAACGCAGCGTCAATGGGCAAAAAGCGAATTTAGAAAAAAGAAATAGTGTGGATTAGAACATGCTATGTTGAGCTTACCAGCCTGCCCCTCAACCAACTGAGCCACACACTGTAAAATTTTAGGAGAGAATGACGGAAACATTACGCCAAGGATTTGATACGGGGTAGTACAGTAAGGACGTCAACTGAAGTTCAGGTCTTGCCGTAAGGATTTTAAATACGGTGAGCCCATACATATTAGCCGTATGTTTGATAATCTCAGAAGCAGGTTGCAGAGTCATACGGAATGGGCGTTCACTCATCACAAGCACATCAATAGATTGAGAGATTAACGGAGAAGCCGTTACCAAGCACCAGAAGAGGCGTTATTCAGAGATTTAAATCGACAGAGACTTGTACGATGTCTGATTTAAGCATGTGTCATAGAGCTTTTGTTATAGGAGCAAATGAACATATTCCTATATTTTCCAAGGAAAATGATGAGGGATAACATCTATTAACTTGAAAAATATAGTCCATTAAATGGGTCACATATATTTGCCTTAAGGAGAGAGCGCAGAAGACAAGAAGTCTAATCACATTCAACCATTAAATCTCCTCACAGACAATCATGCAATGCCAATGTCCCAATCCCTAACCTTAGTCAACTCAACAAACCGAGCTGTGAATCATGAGATAGAAAAAGACATCCTGATTCAACCGGCCCATTAAAACTCACCACTTTTAATGCTCATCCATGTCTGATTCCTTACTTCAACGCACATCCTTTGATTGGGTTTTTCAGCAAAGCAACTCGCACATTCATTTCACTCCCTGTGTAAGTCACCATTAAAAACATAAACAAAAATCTGTCCCTGATGTCCCTGAGCGAGAATCGAGATATTTTCGAGCGTGACTGCTAATAACCAAAAAAAAAAAAAAAAAAGAAAAAGAAAAAGAAAAAAGAAAGGGGGAAAAAGGTTGGTACACACTGCATCTCGATTGTGTTATGTTGTTGGTCTTTGCAGCTTCGTCTGCTTGCTCACTGCTCAGTTCTTCCTCTGCTGCATCCGTATTCGTTGCCCCTTTAATTTCGACTGGAAAGTGCTGCTTCTTTAAATTCCAAAATAGCTATTTATGAGAAAGGTGTCACCTCTTGTTACTAACCTTTCATTGCTAAACAAAGGCACTTGTCAAGTCAAAATGTGTTTACAGCACTAGTCTTCAATCATAGGCCCGTGCCACTAATTCACTTTCAGACTACTGTAAAAATCGAATGATTTCATCCTTTATAAATCCAAAACCACAAAAAACTGCATTTCATTCCTTGTGATTGTTTGGCTTAGTGAAGTAAAATCTCTAAAATTGCACACAAGAGACAAAATTCTCTCATTTAGAAAGAGGTTGACCGAAGGACTGTTTATATGGGTGACTCTAACCTATCGTGCTTTTCAGTTCTTAAATATTAAGATTGTTTTTCCACGCTTTGCTTGTGACTTCCACCATAGTTTCTTCTTGAAAGCGGACACAATTTTTCTGTTTTTCGTAATTCAGCATGTTTTTCAGTATCAATTGACGTTTTTACTGAAGTTGAAATAACTGATTCACTGTTATTGTGGTTAATTCACTTATAGTGTACACTCTTGCTTGCGAAATATGTATGCCTTGCGCCTTCCGTACTCGCTTGTGTGATGGCATGAAATATTTGAGCTTGTTTTGAACTGGTATTGATATGTCTGTCTGTGGCTATTTCAGGTGAAAACACCCTGGGGCTCCAGTACAACTAGTCTCCACCAATGCTGAGTGCCTTCTTCCTAGTCTCCACCATTGCTGAGTGCCTTCTTCCAGAACAAGCATTACTGAGAATCGGTTTAGTGGACTGCCCACAAAGTGCCCCATAAATAACAAGGTATGTAAAAGTTGTTTGCATAAGAAATCAATCTGCCTGCTACTTACCACGAATTTAACCGTAACTGGCTCATTAATGAGCAGCCATAATACAAGCCAATCGTGTTGCTCATCAATTGGATAAGACTCAATTGATTGCTGACTCTAGTACCCATTTAATAAGTGCAGTAAATTTGACCCACTAAAGTGTCAATAGTGTCTCCTTTATTTAGTAGATTGGGTTCAGACTTCAAGTCAAAGTGTTATGGAAAACTGTGTCTGAACAGAAAAGCTACCTGTGTCGAGCAACTTCACTAAATTTTATTTTATTTTACATATTAACCAGGCAGCGTGGAAAGCATTTTATATCTCTTATTAAAAATGACAAAGTGTATGATTACACATACATTGGCATTGACTGATAATCCTTTAATTTTGTTCCAGCTTGTCCGGCATAGATTGCGGAGCCACCATCCCCTTGTTGAATAGAAGATTATCGTTTTCACCTCTTCGTAAACTGTTATTTTGAACAGATGCCAGAACAAGTGATTATTATTATTTTTTTTTTTTTTTTTTTTTTTTTTTGAGTGTTCCATATTTATTTCTCATGTTCAGTTGGGATAAAGATTGTTCTCCTCAAAGCAGAGGAATTGTTTTCCATGCTGAGTTTTAGTTAGTTAATGTGATTGAAAGTTCATTTGCTTGGATTCCATTCCCACAAATGGAGTTAAATTTTTCTGCATACCTTGTTGTCTGCATCTGCTTGTATAAGTAGTCCTGTTGAAATTGTGTGGAAACCTGGCGTTTTAATGAGAGCAGGACTAACTCATCAGCAGGTCTTATCACTCTTGTAATGGTTTTTATAGAAAAGTTTTTTTTCCCCTGTTTTTTCTACCTCTTTTGTTAAACTTTTGTTAAACCAGCCACTGTTTGTTTTTTTTCTTTTAAGGTGCAAATGTATTGTCAAGTTTGGAAATAAAAGTGGAAACCTAGATGGGTTGGAGACTTTCATAATATGCTAAACTGTTAACTGTTTTCACAGCTCAAAATGTCCGGGAAGTGCTTCAGTATTTTTCAGGGAAGAAAGGCGGTTTGGGTTTAACTTACTGAATGTAGGCCAGAGAACAGAACAAAACAATCTAATTATGATTAGTTGAGAGGATGTAATGCAGTTTTAAAAATAAGAGTCTTAAAGTTACTAAGAAAGTAAATTCTACTACAAGAAACTAATTTGATGTGTCCAATTGTCTAATTTAGACAGCATAGCACTTCCTACAAATAATTAGATGGTTTTGCCCACAAAAGTAGGTTTGATCTCAAAGGTAATGAGGTAGAAAAGTAGAAGAATAGAGTTACTGCTGCCTGCAATTAAGAGACCACTCTCACTTGGAGACTAAAACAGTAAAAGAGTTTCTCAGAGGGTTGCCTGTGGGCGAAGAATGATTTAGGATAGCTTAAAATGATATAGGAAAGACAAAAATATCTTGGATCCAGCTAAATTTAGTTGAATAAACAAAGCACAAACTTGGATGTGCTGGTGATTTTCCTTTAAAAAAATAAAAACAAAGCACAAACTGGGATGTGCTAGTGACTTTCCTTTAACAAAATAAAAACAAAGCACAAACTTGGATGTGCTGGTAACTCTCCTTACTTTTAACAAAATAAAAACAAACTATCACAGTCAAAGTACTGTAACTAATTAAAAAATAAAACTGGTTTGGTCAGGTACAAATATCTCAGTTTTTTTTTTGTAATAGCAGGCACTTGTGATAGCCTACTTATAGATAACAAATAATTCATAAGATAAAATGGTTAAAAGAACAAAACATTAACATAACATTAAAGGCAAAGTACTTAAATCTTAAAATAAAGTGTCTCCCAATTCTTTTTCAAATTTCTTGATATCTTGCTGCAGTAGCTGGCACTTGCTATGGCTTGTGTGAGTAACTGCCCCTGTTGAAGTCTGAGCCTTTGTGAGGCCATTACTGTCGTATAAATTAGCAACAACTCTGAATTAAAAAGTTAAAAAAAAGAATATTAGAATCTTTAGGGAGTAACACATTATACATCACTTGGAAACTGAGCAAAAAGAGTAACCTTTCCAAATATATTAGTGTGGTACTGGCATTGGGTGGGTACAACACCCCAAATACAAAATAAGATGCGCAAAGAGCCATAACTGCTTCCAGTCCATTTTTCAAGTTGCTGCAAATGCAGACACCATCCATCATCAGGTAAAAGTCACTGGCCAAATATGGTGTACTTCCTAAGGTAGAAAAGAATTATTTGTAGTCTTAAACACTTGAGGGTATTTGGCCAGTGTGTTTTATATTTCTGACAGGGATTACCGAGAGCCACAATAAGCGGTGTGGAGGGTGCATTGTCTGGGAGCATGTCACTTACTTCATGTGGCATTGTATCCTCCTAAAAGGATGTTATAAAAAAAAGCATGAGAAACTAAAAAAAAAAAAAAAAAAAATACAATTGGTAGGTTTCATAAATTAAGCACTATTTAAAATGTACCTCAACACACAATAAGATAGATGATTGATCTTCACCCCAATGAATGGCAAGCATAATAAGTGCACCAAGAAGTTTTCTGTGGATCTCAGATCCATTGCCAAACATAATAGCTTCTTTGGTTTTCAGCAACTGGACTCTCTTTGGGGACATTAAAGTCAAATATTTAATCAACAGATCAAGATCACATTCAACAAATTTTTCAACATTTTCACTTAGTGATGATCCTGTTATGTAATCGAGGTGGCACAGCAGCCCAGAAATCTCAGTCAGAAAAGGCCAATGTTCAATGATCAGCGAAATATCCCTTTTCTTCGAGGTTATCATTAATCTCTGGGCAGCCATACTTGAATATTTACTTAAAAGCGCTTTGATCTTCATCCAGTCCCAACTGATTTGTGGTCCTTTAAATATGGTTAGCAGATCCAATCGAATTTCGTTAGCTTCCTGTTTCTGAGCCTTGGAAAGTGGAGGACAATACTTATCCGGGAGAATACAAGAAGCCCGCCGACTTCCTTTCCTTGCTACAGCTGATTCTGGTTGTACATTTCTCCGTATCGCCCTTGCTTTATTTTCACAACATACCTCTATCTGGTGAGTGAGTGAATATTTGCCATCCTTTACCAGTACACCATTAAGTTTATCTTCAAAGGCATATGCAAGTGTCTCTTGAGTTATATCATTTTTAAAGATAATGTCAACAACTGATTTATAAATCTCTTTGCCCGGGGTTTTTTGTGTAACTCTACTAAATTGCTTTAATTCTTCATATTTTGACATTATGTCACAGGATATTACTCGGACCATATGCTGTCGATCACTTGCAGAGGGGATTTCTTTATTTTCCAAGGCTCTCAATAGAGTATCCTTAAATTTTCCAAAGTCAATAACTAAGTTCATTTTGCCAACTTGCAATTGTAAATTGCATAAAGCAGGCCGAGATGCTATAACTTCATTTTCATCCCCCTGCTCAATTCGTAACAAGACATTTTTATCTTTAGGTGCTTTCTTATTTTTCTTTCCTGACTGTTTAACTCCTTCACAGTTTTCTGAAATTTCAGAAGAAAAAAATGTAAGTGAAAAATCTTATTTAATTTGAACAGTTGATAAAATATTACTTTCAAGAGTTAGTACAGTAGGGGAGACTTACTTTCCTGTCCACCTTGCTGTTTCGAAAATGATAACAGGACCTTTTTGGCCTGAATGGGTTTTAGGCCAGCCTTTGTCAACCAGTCTATTTCAACAAGTTTAAGATCTTCAAGGGATTCAACACCATTGACATCCACCAAAGTGTGTATTAATGTGTTAAGCAAACTCTCCTCCAGGGATGGCAAAATACATAGAACAAGCCTTCGGATTTGCTGCAGAAACATGTAAATCAAATATTTAAGATTTGTTTGACACATCTGCATATTAAAATCAACAAGATAATTGCAACCACATACTTCATTAATACCACAGTCCTCTAGCAGCTGAGATTCCATTCCTGTGATTAAAATCAATCAATTTATACAAAAGAAAAATATTAAGAACCAAAATGTCAATAGTTGAAAGTAATAGGCTTGAAAATATTTTGAGTACCTCTAGTGGTAGGATTATTATGATTAACATTGCTGAGGATAGAATTAGTAATGTTTTGGAGGGGAGAACTTCGCAATGTTTGTTTTGGCCTCTGTGCAACAACTTGCTTAGAGCTGTCAAATACAGCCGCAGCTGAGCTTTGGCCTTTCAGTAGTGAGAGACGTTCTTTTACTGTGTTACTTTCTGAAAAGCAAACATAGTTAAAAGAAATTGAGTTGAGTTTGCAGCAATAATTGTCATAGTGTATGGATATTTCTAATAAGATTTTTCCCTCACTAACTTCCCCACTACAATTTACCAAAATTATTAATCGAACACTCTTCTTGGCTAACTGCGATAGATGTTTCATGAAGAGGAGGGACACAATTTTGCAGTATTTCACAAGTTTTTTGAGTATCCACTCTTGATGTTTCTCCAAAACATACAGTTTCTTTGTCTGATAGAGGTAATTGTGTGCTAAGTCCTGTTACACTGCTACTGTCTGAAATAGATAGAATAATGTTAAAAATACCAGATAAGGGAAATGTTACATCACTAAATGATGTTATAATCAGATTATTATACTGCTTAAATCCCGCCTCAAACTTGACCTAAATTATTAATTTGGCCAAGAAAAGAGAAACACTTACTGCTGACAACTGTTGATGATGCTGTCCGAGCCATGAACTTTGGAGGGGCAGGATTCAAACCTAATAGATTCATGATATTCATGATAAAAGTATGCAGAAATGAAAAAGCATCAAAAACTTGGGGTGATATGTACTTTACCTTCAGCCTCTGCTTTGTTGTGAGTGTCCAAAGCATTTTGAGCCTGTTTCTTGGCTAAGCAATTCATTCCAGACCATTCAGTGGGTGTAAAATATGATTTCAGTATTGAATACTCTTCTTCAACTTCCTCAAATGTTTCCTGAAGAGGAGGGACACAATTTTGCAGTATTTCACAACTTCTTTGAGTATCCCCTTTTGATGTTTCTCCAAAACATACAGTTTCTTTGTCTGATAGAGGTAATTGTGTGCTAAGTCCTGTTACACTGCTACTGTCTGAAATAGATAGAATATTCTTAAAAACACCAGATAAGAGAAATGTTACATCACTAAATGATGTAATAATCAGATTATTATACTTCTTAAAGCCCGCCTCAAACTTGACCAAATACATTAATTTGGCCAAGAAAAGAGAAACACTTACTGCTGACATTTGTTGATGATGTAACCCGAGCCATGAACTTTGGAGCGGCAGGATTCAAACCTAATAGATTCATGATGTTCATGATAAAAGTATAAAGAAATCAAAAAGCATCAAATATTTGGGGTAATTTGTATTTTACCTTCAGCCACCGCTTTATTGTAAGTGTCGAAAGCATTTTTAACATGTTTTTTGGCCACAAAATTCATTCCAGACCATTCAGTGGGTGTGAAGAATGATTTCAGGATGGAGTCCTCCTCTTCCTCAATTCCTGTAGGTGTCTCCTGCACAAGAAGAGGCATAAAATATTAGAATATTTGGCTACTACTTAAAATAGAATTTTAGCTCCTAATAATAGTAAACAAAATAATATAAAATCACAAAACTTACTGAATCATTTATTTCAGACTGAGCAGCAATTGCTTCTCTTTTTTGAACAAGTCTAGAGCTGAACCTTTTAATTGAAGCTGTAATGGTTACAGGAAAATTAAGACATGATAAATAAGATTGCCTAAATATCATAAGATAATACTGTTCGACAGCAGGTAACATACATTCCGGTAACATATTAACAGTTTTAGCTTTTTTAGAGGCAGGGTTGGAAGCATTTTCCTTTGATAAGCTTCTTTTCTTTTGCTTCACTTCCCTCTCCTTTAACTTTGCCAATTTTTCCTCGTAGTTTTTCATGAAATATGGGGGAGCAATTTTAAGAACAGGAGATTGTGTGTTATCTGAAAAAGAGTATAATGGTTTCATTAATTAAATAACAAGACCAAAACCTTTCATGAGCATGGGTTAAAAACAGTATGTTTAGCACTAGAATCATCAACCTTACCACAATTATGTTTTTCCATGAAGACCTCGTACTTTCTTTTTTGATTCAACATGACTTTTTTTTCAAAATTCGAAAATTCACTGAATTGGTCAGAGTCAAAATATTTTTCTATTTCTGAAAAATCCAATTCCTCCACTGAATCATTATCTGACTCACCATCACTCACATCAAATGGGTCACTGTCACATTCACCTAGTTGGTTCTTCATTCTTGAAGTGATTTGCATCAAAATAAAACAGGAAAAATGAACAACGGGTTTGACATTGGCGAGGCAGAAAGGGATCGTCTCAATAACCTCTCCCATGTTGGGGAAAAGGAGCACTAACAGATATTTTCAGTTCAATAAGGTCAAAGTTACCTTGGGTTTTACGACTCCTCGACCAGTGGTTTTCCAAATTATCAGCACTGTTAGTTTGAGTGCTAAAATTGTATCCCTTACGATCGTTTTCGAGTATGAATAGGTCTTGGTCTTTGTTGATCAGTTCACAAAGTGTCACCTTGCTGAATAGCATGAAGTTTCATTGATGCGTCAAGTCCTCCGCCATGTAAACAGCAATGTTCAAAGCAAGTTGTTGATTGAAATAGTAATAACGCTAGTAGTCTTAATCACTACTTTATCATGTAAGATTACCCCGCGGACAACCAAGCTCCGATCTCTGTAGCAAAGCGCCTAGCCTAGCCAGTCCCGCCCGTCCCGCCGTCAGCCGAAAAAGGAAAACCGAAAGTAGAGGGCACCCTTACCAGGCTAGCCAAATTATTTTGTTGTTTGAGAAGGATGGGAACAACTCTCAGCAGCCCTTAAGAAGTTTTAATTAAAACATAACGATTTGGAAAAATATATAAAAAAAAGATGTGAAACAAAACAGACGCAAGGTAGTTATTTTTTTTATTTGAAAATGAAATTGACCACAACGTCCATCTGCACCTCTGTTGGTAATTGTTGGTATTTTTCTACTCGGCGGCATCTTTGGCGGCATCTTGACTCGAAACTCCTCTCTCTTTTCTGGCATTCAATTCGCAAATCCTAACCAGAGGAAAATATTTCGTACCTGGATGTGATAAGTTCTCATGTAAATAGTTTGAGGTATAGTTTGCACTCTACTGAGCGTTGAAAGCACTCCCACATTTGTATTTATTTATTTATTTATTTATTTATTTATCTATTTATTTATTTAATTATTTATTTATTTAATTAATAACTCCTTCTCCATATTTATTTTCTGTACAGCAGATCAAGCTTATCAACGGGATACTCCATTCATTCCCCTGCGTAATCCTAACTATAACAAGACTCGCCACAACACTGCCTTCTTACGGAACGATTGATTAATTTTGTGGGTGTCAGTGGAGTTCTCTTAAAAATGGTGTGAGGTAGATCCTCCATACTACTGAACGTTCAGAGCACTTGCATTTTTGTAAATGGTTTATAATTCCTCCTCTATTTTTTGTCTTTTGTTCAGCAGATCCAGTTTTTCACCTGCTCGGAATACTCCCTGGCAAAGTCCCTTTTACATTTTCACAACCTTTTCATTATCATTTTACTCTTGGAGAAATATTATTTCCTTTGTAAGATATTTTTTCTGAAGTTCTAATGGTGTTTAAGAAGAATTTTGTGAAATTCATGAAATTGTGGGTTTTAATTGTTTTGTTTGTTTTTAACAGTTAAATACAATGGGAGTTTCTGTGGAGGTGTGGCGTGCTCGCATAGGATCCTTCCACAAATCGAGGATTTCCTCTCCCTCAGCTTCATTGCTGGAGCGCTTTGCTTCTGGGGGTAGTACATGTGTCCTGTGTCTGGCTCTTATCAACCTACTTCTTATTATCGGGGCATTGAAATAAACCCAGGACCTGATTCATTTAAAGGAACATGTGCCAGCTGTGGTATAACTTATTACTCAGCTACCAACTATGCAAATCACCAAAGTGTCCACTTCTCCAATGACAAGTCATTCAAATTCACCTGTCCACTATGTGACAAAACTTTTCACAGCGCCTCCGGTTATCTCAGTCACCACTATAGAAACCATCATAATGATCCTGAGCAGGCTCGAGGTCCCATGTCAGGTCAAGTGGCTCCAGCAGCAGATGTTTTGTCTGATGTACTGCTGGATGCCGATTACAGATGTTCGCAGCCAACTTGTCAAAAGGCGTGCAGAACTCTTAAGGACCTAAGGAGTCACATTGAGAGCCACATCAAATCTGGATTTGCAATGAATTGTCCGTTTCCTGCAATATGTCCAAATAATGTTTTTACTAAAGTTTCAACATTCAGGACTCATTGTAGTCAATATCATCCAAATATCATCACAAACAGCAGAGAGAAAATAACATATCAAATAAAAGAAGATGGCTCTATAGCATTCAGTGATGATATCCTTGAAAATGAAGCTTCTGTTTCAAGTGAAAGTGAAAGTGATTATGAAAGTGATGACAGTGACAAAAGTGATGAATTTTTTGATTGTGTCAAAGAAAGTAGATCTCCCCCTCCTCATGATAATATTTATCCCGAAAACCAAGTAAGGCATCATGTGGGAAAATTTTATCTATGGCTTGAGGGTGTGCTTTTGATTCCTGCAACCAAAATTCAGCTGATATCGGAGGAAATTGCATTGTTATGTGAAATGTCCCATCACAGGATTAAAGTTAATCTAAAGGAGCAACTAAGGAGAGAAGGTATAGAAGCAAACAGGTCAGAAAAATTAATTGATACTGCTCTTAAAGCAGACACCATTTGGGCAGTTCACCACAAAGATAAAGATGTTGTCAATGTGTGCACAGATTACATGCGCAAGAAATTTTATAGAGACAGATGTGCATTTTTAGATTCACAAGAGATACCTCTGGGTTGTAATGATTCTGGAAAAAATAAGTTTGCGCACTTCATACCAGTCAAAAGTACTTTGCAGGTAATGTTTAATGATCCAACAGTGCAACAACATATTGAAAAATCCTTTGAACGAACAAGTACACCTGGTGTTTTTGAAGACTATACTGATGGTTCAGCATTTAATGAACATCCTATCTGCGGTCTGATGAATAAGACAATTCAACTCACCTTTTTTCAAGATGCATTTGAGTTCTATCCTCTTAGCCCTACTGCAGGAACTTACAAATGTGTTGGATTCTACTTCTTTCTTGGGAATATTCACCCTAATGCCAGATCAAAAGTCGATGCGATTCAACTTGCTTTGATTGTCAAGGAAAATGATCTGAAGTACTTTGGAATAGAAGCTGTTTTGAAAGTGCTTATTGATGAACTTACAGACCTAACAGAAAACGGTATCAAATACAAGGGTGAAACAATCCCTGTGGTTTTGAATAATATGTGTGGTGACAATTTAGGTCAACATTTCATTGGAGGATTTCTGGAGTCATTTACCTGTGAATATTTTTGTAGATTCTGCGAGGTAACAAAACAAATGCTTAAAGACAATCCTACCTCCTGCTTGCCATTTCGTACTCCTGAAGAATATGACAAGATTGCAGCTGAGCTCCTTTCTGAAGAAAATGAACTCTATCAAAAAAAAGGCATAAAAAGGCCAAGCCTACTGAACAAGATACCCTTTTACCATGTCTGCAAGGGCCAGCCTCCTTGTATTTCACATGATATTCTGGAAGGCTTTGCCAAAAAAGACTTTGCTCTTTTTTTGAGGTATTTCATTCAAATAAAAGATTGGATATCATTTGATGTGCGCAACAGACGTATCCATAACTTTAAATGCAAGGGCCGTGATGCTGCTGATTCACTTGTAACTTTAGATAAATCATTAACAAAGATCAGAGGTCATGCTTCTGAAGTATGGCTCTTTATAAGAATGTTTCCCTTCCTTATATCTGACAAAATTCAGGATCAGGAAGACCCGGTGTGGCAGCTTGCAATTCTGTTGAAGAAGATATGTGAATATGTTTTCGCTCCCAAGATTTCTGAAGAAATGGCTGCAACCCTGAAGCAAATGACTCATCTGTATCTTGAACAGAGATCAAAAATTTTCCATAAGGATTTGCTGCCAAAACACCATTATTTATGCCACTATGCTGACCTCATCGCAATTCATGGACCCCTAATTAGGCTTTGGACAATGCGCTTTGAAAGCCGACATATTTTTTTCAAACAAGCAGCAAAAGCAGCCAATAATTTTAAGAATATTACAAAGACACTTGTTAACAAATACGCTCTCAATTTTGCTTTCAAGTTCACTGGTCATATGATTCCACCGCCAATCACTTTCAAAGATAACGATATTTCCCAGCTTCCAGAAGATTTAAATCCTAGAGTGGTTCAAATATTGCGGGAAGATCTGAGTTTTGACTGTGTTTTGAAGTGTGTTGAAGTACACGGCATCATGTATGAGCCAGAGATGTGGCTCCTTTTGCAGAGGGTAGAGCAGAACCGCAACTTGCTTTATGGAGAAATTCTTTTAATTTTGTACAATGGTAGTCAAGTCAAATTCATCATAAAAAAAACACCAGGCAGAAGATTCTCTTAAAGGGTTTTATAGGATCCTGGCTGAAGAGGGCTTTGGATCTATTTTGCATTCAGCATTGCCTGACTATTATCCGTTAAATACATACATTCATGAAGGACATAGCTGCTTAAGTCTTAAACATGCAAATCCTGTTATGGACTAGATCCTGACCCTTTTATATCTATTAAATTGTTATTTCTAACATTAAATCTAGCTGGATCCAAGATATTTTTGTCTTTCCAATATCATTTTAAGCTATCCTAAATCATTCTTCGCCCACAGGCAACCCTCTGAGAAACTCTTTTACTGTTTTATGGTGGATTTAGACTGCTGTCGCCAGTCGCCGTTTTTCATTTGTTCGGGTGCGTTCCTAACCAAGCAAGCAGGCCTCGGGTGCCGGTTGCGGGTGCTGCGCTCTGCGTGAGCGCGGTTCGTAGCGAAAATTCAAACAAAGTCAGGCGCTGCATTCGGTTATGTGGAAATGTAAACGCGAAGAGGCTGGGAGAAACAGGCAGATATCGACATCGACAGGTTTTACTCGTTTACTCGATTTGCGAAAGTTTTCTAAAATAAAAGAACAGTTCTGTGTAAAGAAATCTCTTGAATAAAATTACCTGAATTGTTGTGCAAATAAAATTCTACGCTCTCCCAAAAGTGGACGGGTTATTTTTCAAACACGAAAAATCATTATTAAACACTTGAAAATGTCCTTGACATAACCTGTGTACCAAATCGAACCACTCTTGAGACGAAAGCCAATGCACGATCACATTCAAAGCACATTATAGCACACTTTTCCAGGGTAACATGCAATATGTTTCACAAGTCATTATCGCATAATTGAATTCACTCTTCGTTCGGAAACAAGGTGGATGCATAGTCTCTTTGTGGAAAAGGGCGAAGTTTCAGCGAAGTACTGCATCGAAAATAGAAACTTATCAACGCTTCTGTTACATTCAGTTCAGAAAATTCTGTCTGCGCCGGGGCAGGCGCGCGGCAGCGCTGGCGGCGTGAGCATGCAGTGAGCGCAGCGATAAGCGCAGGGAGAGGAGGGGGGAGGCCTCCCCGCCCCCGCGCGTCGCATCGCGCTTCAACCAGCGCCGGGCGCGCGCCCGCCCAGGCGTCATCAGGCGTGGACAGGATTTCCTTAACTGAATATTATACCCTTTCAAAATTCCTATGATGCAATAAGCAGTAATGTTTGCAAAACTCTTTAAAAGTGACTGGATTTAGAGCAAGTGACATTTCTATATCTCATGCAAATTATATGATCAGATACACCCAAAGAAACATTTAAAATAGTTATGGTATAAAGCATCATGATATTTGAAACATTTCCACTTACAACATCTTGTGCACAGCTTTCCTCCGTTGCTACTTGACTGAAATACAGAAATATATTCAATCTCATCATTCGACTCGTTTGACTTTCGGCGTCGGTCGGTTCCCACCCTACGATCAACCCTCAGAATGACCATGGCCGCCTCACCCTTTTCGCGAAAGCACCCCCGACAACGGGCGCGAAAGAGGAAACGCAACGGCCCTCACTTGCTGCACCATGGGTGATGACGGGCGTTTAATCGAGCTTGTGAGACAAAATCTCAAATTATATAATAAAAATTGCCCAGAGGCCGACGCCGACCAGCGTCTCCTCCCTGAAATATGGGCAGCGGTGGGCATGCAGATGCAACCACCTATCTCAGGTAAGTGATAAAGGATAATCGGTAAAGTGTCTCGCTGCTCCCTGTGCTTGCCCGCAGTGTCAGTTAACCTCTGAACTTGCCCTTCTTGAAGGTGCTGAGTGCAAACGGCGTTGGCAGACCATTAAAAAGTCCTACCAGCGCAACAAGCAGCGGCGCCGTGGGTTCAGCGGAGCCGGCAGGGCCGACATACCGGCACCTTACGAGCACGCCGAAGCCCTCCACTTTCTGGAGGAGGTGAGGGCGGACGACGGTGTGGGCGTGGTGGTGTCATCGTTGGACACGGGCTCCAGCACTGACACTGTTGAGGTAAGTTTGATTCGACTGTATTTCGATCGGTATTTCGCACATAATCGGCGACAAACTGAAGTGCTTAAAAGTTCAAGAACTTACACGGAGAGAGGGAGGCATGAGAGGAGGGGGGAGTTGACTTCCTCTTGCCGCATAGTACGTGCACGGAGTTCTATATTTATTATTAGGATGGCTTAATTGGGCAAATACGTGCTATATTCAATTAAGAAATGTTTGTTTCCACGCTCAGCGCAGCGCGCGCTCACACGGGCGTGAGGCGAGCAAGCGGGGGAGCGGGGAGCAGGGTGGGGAGCGGCGCGACGCTCAGCTTCCCCTCCCCGCTCCCTGCCCCTCGCCCGCCTCACGCCCGCGTGAGCGCGCGCTGCGCTGAGCGTGGAAACGAACATTTCTTAATTGAATATAGCAACGGGTTGGTAGCGCCAATTCGCTTCATAGCGCATTAAATTCACATCAAAGACAACGCATAAATAACTTCCTTAAGGTGGCCCCACACTCAGCATGCGTGCCACAGCCCTGGATTAGACAGTCATGTGCGGGCTGTGCGCCTCGAACAGCCAAGCTCGCAGCACAGACCAGACCAATACAAACCCAAAAGTCAGCTTAGCTAGCTCAGTACACTGTTCCTGATGTGTACTTCAAAGCAAGCATTAGAAAATGCATGCCTGCCAAGCTCTGCGCTAGGAAAAGCATGCCTGCCAAGCTCTGCGCTAGGAAAAGCATGCCTGCCATGGTATGCAGTTGGAAGTCCACGCCTGCTATGGCCTATTATTATGGCTGGCTCGGGGTATCGAACGCGGTTGCGCCTGAAGGGTGGGCAACTCGCCGTGCGTTGTGTTGGAAGTGCTACTATGCCCTGTGTCTCGCAGACATCCCTCAAGTGTGTGGCTGGCTCGGGGATTTAACGCAACTCATTTTATGCGAATAAGTATCATTTATAGTCAGTTCTGAATTAATTGTCCGTGGCTGCGCTCGTTATGGCCACAACTAGCTTTGTGGCCACAAACAGGGACGTCCCAGACCAGAGCCCGGCCGTCTACAGGGGATGCAGGCTCTTCCCGACTCTGTCGGGGCAGCAGGCCGATTCCGCTGCTGGCACTCGTCGCTATCTCTCTCGCTCTCAAGGAGACTACCTAGGGGTGTGAGAATGCTGTCTCTCTCGCACTCGCTGACGTGTGCCGACCGCGGAATCGCTCAGCTGTTCCCGGCTAGAGCGAGAGAGAAGATAGCTTCCCTGTGGGTGCGAAAGAGAGAGACGCGGTGCCGCCCGGGCCGGGCGGGCAGGGATCGCTCGGCCGACTGATTCCGCACATCGTTCTCCTATATTTTATGTATAGCTCCGTCCTTGTCGCTCTCATGGGAGAACCCCCCTTGCGCGCGGAGCGAAATCGGCCAACGGGCGGCGACGAAAGACCGAGACTTCAGAGTGGAGCCAAAACAGCCCGCACATGCCTGTTCAATCAGGGACTTTGGTCTCGTGCCTGCCCGGGTCAGGCGGCCAGGCGGCCAGCAGCAGGGTGATTCCGCACCCTGGTTTCGTCGCTCTCTCCTTGTCGCACTCATGGGGCACGGCCATAAGGTGCAAGAGAGAGGGCACTTCAAAACGGTGTTCGGAATCGCCTTGCAGGCTGATTCAGCACATCGGTCAATGGCAGGAAGTCACGGTCCTCTCTCTCCCACCCAATGCCAGAGCCTCATCAGAGCGACAAGGACGGCAGTGCGTAAGTCCCATGCGAAATCAGTCTACAGGCCAGCCAGGACGGACGCGCGCTGAGTGTGGGTCCACCCTTACTTTGTAGTCGCGCCGGGCTCCGAGTAGCTGAAAGCCGCACACTTCCACGGTATTCACCGAACCGCTGACCGGCGCGCCACGATTCAAATATTTGCCGCCCATAATTTGCCACAACAGCGTCTTGTCGCATTTTCATAGCGCTCTGGAGTGTGCCGTGGCACCCCGTGGCACAAGAACTGACCGCGGTAGAACATATATAGCCTGACTTGCCGTCGTAAGTCGAGAAGCTCGCATAACGGGACTTAATTGCGCTCGTACTGGGCGAGGCCGTAAGCGTGGTAGGCGGGAGCAGCGGTGCTGAGGTCAGCGCCCCAGCGCCGGTGACCGGTGACCACGGGCAAGTCGTATAGGAGGGCTAGGAGAGCGTCATCCTGGCTGCTGCGGCGGGCGCCGCCGAGGTCCCAGGGAGGATATCGAGGGCACGGGCACGGACAATGTTGGCGCCGGACGGTGTCCAGTGGGCGCAGTAGGCCGACCTTTCTGACCGGACCGCGGCCTCGCACCGACAAGCTTACGGATCTGCTTACAGAACTGTAACGAACTTTGATGTTTCAGGAGGGCGATGCGCTGCTGGAGGAGGCGCTTCTCCACCCAGTAATAATAGATGATTCGTGGCGAGAGGAGGCACTGCTACCGCCTCAAGAGGAGCAACAACAACCGCAGCAGCCTCAGCAGCCTCCGCCACCGCCGCAGCCTCAGCAGCCTCAGCAGCCGCAGCGGCCGGGCCAGCAGCCGCAGCAGCCGCGGCAGCCGCAGCCAACCAAGACGGTTTTCGTCGTGCGGCATCAGCAGGCAGGTGGCCGGGTCGGCATCGGTCAGCAGCTCCAGGTGCCCCAGCGACCGCCGGGACCGAGGCCACAGCTACCGCCCCAGCAGCCTGCAGCTAGAGGCCTGTTGGTCCTAGGAGGCGGCAGGCTAGCGACGTTTCGTGCAGCCCAAGGGGCCGGGGCACCACCCAGGATCCTTGGGCCGGGTTCGGGACGTCCCGCGTTGCTGAACGGCCTGCCGCCCGCCCAGCCGCCCCCAGCCGCTGGTGAGCATCCGGCCGGCGGCCAGCGCCCAGCGCTGCTGAACCGCCTCCCGCCCGCCCAGCCGCCCCCAGCCGCTGGTGAGCATCCGGCCGGCGGCCAGCGCCCAGCGCTGCTGAACCGCCTCCCGCCCGCCCAGCCGCCCCCAGCCGCTGGTGAGCATCCGGCCGGCGGCCAGCGCCCAGCGCTGCTGAACCGCCTCCCGCCCGCCCAGCCGCCCCCAGCCGCTGGTGAGCATCCGGCCGGCGGCCAGCGCCCAGCGCTGCTGAACCGCCTCCCGCCCGCCCAGCCGCCCCCAGCCGCTGGTGAGCATCCGGCCGGCGGCCAGCGCCAAGCGCTGCTGAACCGCCTCCCGCCCGCCCAGCCGCCCCCAGCCGCTGGTGAGCATCCGGCCGGCGGCCAGCGCCAAGCGCTGCTGAACCGCCTCCCGCCCGCCCAACCGCCCCCAGCCGCTGGTGGAGTTCAGGCCGGCGGCCAGCGCCCAGCGCTGCTGGACGTTTTCGAGCTGGACGAGCAGCCCCAAGCCGCTGGTGGACTTCAGGCCGGCGGCCAGCGCCCGGCGCTGCTGGACAACTTCGAGCTGGACGAGCAGCCCCAAGCCGCTGGAGGCCAACGCCCGAGACAGCCCGTGGTCGAGCAGCCTGGACCACCGGCAGGCCAGCAGCGCCAGTTAGGTGGAGCCAACCGACGTCTCCAGCAGCTCGTAGGCCCGGAACGGTTGGCGGCCCGCCAGCAGCTGCTGGAGGCGGGACGCGCGCGTGCTGCGGAACAAGCGGCTCGCAACGCTCGCAACCGAGAGGACGAAGGCGAGGACCCGGACGATCCGCCAGCTCGAGAAGACGCGGACGGCGTCGAACAGCTCCGGAGAGACCGCGAGAACCGCGGCGGTCGTGCTCCCCCCGCGACAAGCGAGGGGTGGCAGAGCCCAGGGCGCCGCCGTGAATCGCCGG
>JAHWGI010000112.1:5000-7500 GCA_029379305.1 Frankliniella fusca
GCAGCACTAGCAGCACCAGCAGCACCAGCAGCACCAGCAGCACCAGCAGCACCAGCAGCACCGCAGCAGCACCAGCAGCTCTGCAGCACCAGCAGCACCAGCAGCACCGCACTGCAGCACCAGCAGCACTAGCAGCACCAGCAGCAGCAAGAGCAGCACCAGCAGCACTAGCAGCACAGCAGCTCAGCACCAGCAGCACCAGCAGCACTAGCAGCACAGCAGCACCAGCACCAGCAGCACCAGCAGCAGCAGCAGCAGCACTAGCTAAGCAGCAACAGCAGCACAGCAGCAGCACCAGCAGCACCTGCAGCACCAGCAGCACAAGTAGCACCGCAGCAGCACCAGCAGCACCAGCAGCACTGCACTTGCAGCACCAGCAGCACTAGCAGCACCAGCAGCACAGCAGCACCAGCAGCACCAGCAGCACCAGCAGCACCAGCAGCACTAGCAGCACATGCAGCACCAGCACCAGCAGCACCAGCAGCAGCAGGAGCAGCACTAGCACCAGCAGCAACAGTAGCACAGGCAGCAGCACCAGCAGCAATTGCAGCACCAGCAGCACCAGCAGCACCAGCAGCACCAGCAGCACCAGCAGCACCAGCAGCACAGCAGCACCAGCAGCACCAGCAGCACCAGCAGCAGCACAGCAGCACCAGCAGACAGCAGCACAGCAGCCCAGCACCAGCAGCACTAGCAGCACCAGCAGCACCAGCAGCACCAGCAGTACCAGCAGCACCAGCAGCACCAGCAGCACTAGCAGCACATGCAGCACCAGCACCAGCAGCACCAGCAGCAGCAGGAGCAGCACTAGCACCAGCAGCAACAGTAGCACAGGCAGCAGCACCAGCAGCAATTGCAGCACCAGCAGCACCAGCAGCACCAGCAGCACCAGCAGAAGCAACAGCAGCACCAGCAGGACTAGCAGCACAAGCAGCTCCAGCACCAGCAGCACCAGCAGCACCAGCAGCAGCACCAGCAGCACCAGCAGCACCAGCAGCACCAGCAGCACCAGCAGCACCAGCAGCACCAGCAGCACCAGCACCAGCAGCGCAAGCAGCACCAGCAGCACCAGCAGCACTAGCAGCAAGAGCAGCATCAGCAGCAGCAGTACTGCACCAGCAGCACCAGCAGCACCAGCAGAAGACGCATCATCAGCACCAGCAGCAGCACCAGCAGCAGCACCTGCAGCACCGGCACCAGCAGCACCAGCAGCATCAGTAGCACCAGCAGAACCAGCAGCACCAGCACCAGCAGCACCAGCAGCTCCTGTAGCAGCACCAGCAGCAGCACCAGCAGCACAGCAGCACCAGCAGCAGCAGCACCAGCAGCAAGCAGCATCAGTAGCACCAGCAGCACCAGCAGCAGCACCAGCAGCACCAGCAGCACCAGCAGCACGCACCAGCAGCACCAGCAGCACTGCAGCACCAGCAGCACCAGCACAGCAGCACCAGCAGCAGCAGCAGCACAGCACCAGCAGCACCAGTAGCACCAGTAGCACCAGTAGCACAAGCAGCACCAGTAGCACCAGCAGCACCAGCACCAGCAGTGCAAGCAGCACCAGCAGAACCAGCAGCACCAGCACCAGCAGCACCAGCAGCAGCAGGAGCAGCACTAGCACCGGCAGCACCAGTAGCACCAGAAGCAGCAGCACAAGCAGCAGCACCAGCAGAAGACGCACCATCAGCACCAGCAGCAGCACCAGCGGCACCAGCAGCAGCACCAGCAGAACCAGCAGCACCAGCAGCACCAGCAGCACCAGCACCAGCAGTGCAAGCAGCACCAGCAGAACCAGCAGCACCAGCACCAGCAGCACCAGCAGCAGCAGGAGCAGCACTAGCACCGGCAGCACCAGTAGCACCAGAAGCAGCAGCACAAGCAGCAGCAGTAGCACCAGTAGCACCGGCGGCATCAGCACCAGCAGCATTAGCAGCACTAGCAGCACATGCAGCACCTGCACCAGCAGCACTAGCAGCAGCAGGAGCAGCACTAGCACCAGCAGCACCGTAGCACCAGCAGCAGCAGCACAGCAGCACAGCAGCTCAGCAGCACCAGCAGCACTGCACCGCAGCACCAGCAGCACCAGCAGCAGCAGCCAGCAGCACTGCAGCACCAGCAGCACCAGCACCAGCAGCAACAGCAGCACTAGCAGCACATGCAGCACCTGCACCAGCAGCACTAGCAGCAGCAGGAGCAGCAGCAGCAGTACCAGCAGCATCAGTAGCACAAGCAGAACAGCAGCACCAGCAGCAGCACTAGCAGCAGCACGAGGAGCGCCAGCAGCAGCAGCAGCAGCAGCCGAGCAGCATCAGCAGCACCAGCCGCACCAGCAGCACCAGCAGCTCCAGCAGCACCAGCAGCACTAGCTGCACCAGAAGCACCAGCACCAGCAGCACCTGCAGCACCAGCAACACCAGCAGCAGCACCTGCAGCACCAGCAGCAGCACCAGCAGCACCAGCAGCACCAGCAGCACCAGCACCAGCAGCAGCACCAGCAGCACCA
>JAHWGI010000115.1:0-95756 GCA_029379305.1 Frankliniella fusca
TTCGATGATTTTCGGATGATTTCACCCTCGGGGGTTGGTCTGGGGGTGCACTAGAGTCGACCTGGACACGATACCGTTCTTGGTTTGGGAGAAATTCGCATTTTACGCAAGGAATAGTGAATTGTTCAATCGGCGCCTTATTGGTAGGCAACCCATTCGACGCCAGCCCGCGCCTGCATGTTTGAGAGAAAATCGTGCGAAACGAGCCGTATTCAACCCGGAGTTCAGAAGAGGCGAGGAGGTAACCTCCTCGAAATCGGCTCCTGGTAACAAGAGATTTTCGGAAGCTTTGTGGTGCCTGCAGTGCTGCTGACAGCAGAAGTCTGTGGTCTAGTGGTTAGAGCATCGGGCACCTGCTCAGAAGTTCTCGGGTTCGGACCCGAGCGACGATGACAATTTGTTTATTCATTTTTCTCTCTTTTTTTTTGTTATTTTTAGCAACGGTTTTGGGAGAGAAGAAGAATACCTGTTTTCCTTTGAGTTGTATGATGCGTTAAATAGCTTACCCCCTCTATTGCATCTTTTGGGCCCTAAAAAAGTGACAGGGAAAAGAAACTTCTTCTGCGCCGCGCGGAGCTCGTCCAGGCCGGTAGATAGGGATTCCAATTCGCATCGCCGAGAGGTGTGCGAACCGACAGCCTAGTGGTTAGCACACCCGTCCCCCGTCCCAAACCAACTAGGCTGTCGGAACGCTTTTGTCGTGTTCGAATCTCGGTCGACCTAATAATTTTTTTCGCCGGTTTTCGGATGATTTCACCCTCCGGGGTTGGTCTCTGGGTGCACTGGAGCCCCTCTGCACAAACCCCGTCAATTTGGAGGAAAAATATTTTTGGACCAAAATCCCTAAAAATGCAAAGGCTATAGCCTTTGGAAATTTGACCAAAAATCGAAAGTCTCAGATCACGCTGAAATTCACAGGGAATCCTCTAAAGGCACTGCGAAACATATACCAGTAGCCAGAAGCACAATACCGTTCTTGCTTAGGGAGAAATTCGGAATCCTATTCGGAAAGGAAAACTCTTCTGCGCGCGCCGGGCCCGTCCAGGCCGGTAGATACGGAATCCTTTTCGCATCGGCAAGAAATGTGCGAACCGACAGCGTAGTGGTTAGCATACCCGTCCCCCGTCCCAAACCAACTACGCTGTCGGGACGCTTTTGTCGTGTTCGAATCTCGGTCGATCATCGTTTTTTTTTCGATGATTTTCGGATGATTTCACCCTCGGGGGTTGGTCTGGGGGTGCACTAGAGTCGACCTGGACACGATACCGTTCTTGGTTTGGGAGAAATTCGCATTTTACGCAAGGAATAGTGAATTGTTCAATCGGCGCCTTATTGGTAGGCAACCCATTCGACGCCAGCCCGCGCCTGCATGTTTGAGAGAAAATCGTGCGAAACGAGCCGTATTCAACCCGGAGTTCAGAAGAGGCGAGGAGGTAACCTCCTCGAAATCGGCTCCTGGTAACAAGAGATTTTCGGAAGCTTTGTGGTGCCTGCAGTGCTGCTGACAGCAGAAGTCTGTGGTCTAGTGGTTAGAGCATCGGGCACCTGCTCAGAAGTTCTCGGGTTCGAACCCGAGCGACGTTGACATTTTGCTTTTTCATTTTCTCTCTTTTTTTTTGTTATTTTTAGCAACGGTCTTGGGAGAGAAGAAGAATACCTGTTTTCCTTTGAGTTGTATGATGCGTTAAATAGCTTACCCCCTCGATTGCATCTTTTGGGCCCTAAAAAAGTGACAGGGAAAAGAAACTTCTTCTGCGCCGCGCGGAGCTCGTCCAGGCCGGTAGATAGGGATTCCAATTCGCATCGCCGAGAGGTGTGCGAACCGACAGCCTAGTGGTTAGCACACCCGTCCCCCGTCCCAAACCAACTAGGCTGTCGGAACGCTTTTGTCGCGTTCGAATCTCGGTCGACCTAATAATTTTTTTCGCCGGTTTTCGGATGATTTCACCCTCCGGGGTTGGTCTCTGGGTGCACTGGAGCCCCTCTGCACAAACCCCGTCAATTTGGAGGAAATATATTTTTGGACCAAAATCCCTAAAAATGCAAAGGCTATAGCCTTTGGAAATTTGACCAAAATTCGAAAGTCTCAGATCACGCTGAAATTCACAGGGAATCCTCTAAAGGCACTGCGAAACATATACCAGTAGCCAGAAGCACAATACCGTTCTTGCTTAGGGAGAAATTCGGAATCCTATTCGGAAAGGAAAACTCTTCTGCGCGCGCCGGGCCCGTCCAGGCCGGTAGATACGGAATCCTTTTCGCATCGGCAAGAAATGTGCGAACCGACAGCGTAGTGGTTAGCATACCCGTCCCCCGTCCCAAACCAACTACGCTGTCGGGACGCTTTTGTCGTGTTCGAATCTCGGTCGATCATCGTTTTTTTTTCGATGATTTTCGGATGATTTCACCCTCGGGGGTTGGTCTGGGGGTGCACTAGAGTCGACCTGGACACGATACCGTTCTTGGTTTGGGAGAAATTCGCATTTTACGCAAGGAATAGTGAATTGTTCAATCGGCGCCTTATTGGTAGGCAACCCATTCGACGCCAGCCCGCGCCTGCATGTTTGAGAGAAAATCGTGCGAAACGAGCCGTATTCAACCCGGAGTTCAGAAGAGGCGAGGAGGTAACCTCCTCGAAATCGGCTCCTGGTAACAATAGATTTTCGGAAGCTTTGTGGTGCCTGCAGTGCTGCTGACAGCAGAAGTCTGTGGTCTAGTGGTTAGAGCATCGGGCACCTGCTCAGAAGTTCTCGGGTTCGAACCCGAGCGACGTTGACATTTTGCTTTTTCATTTTCTCTTTTTTTTTGTTATTTTTAGCAACGGTCTTGGGAGAGAAGAAGAATACCTGTTTTCCTTTGATGATGCGTTAAATAGCTTAACCCCTCGATTGCATCTTTTGGGCCCTAAAAAAGTGACAGGGAAAAGAAACTTCTTCTGCGCCGCGCGGAGCTCGTCCAGGCCGGTAGATAGGGATTCCAATTCGCATCGCCGAGAGGTGTGCGAACCGACAGCCTAGTGGTTAGCACACCCGTCCCCCGTCCCAAACCAACTAGGCTGTCGGAACGCTTTTGTCGCGTTCGAATCTCGGTCGACCTAATAATTTTTTTCGCCGGTATTCGGATGATTTCACCCTCCGGGGTTGGTCTCTGGGTGCACTGGAGCCCCTCTGCACAAACCCCGTCATTTTGGAGGAAATATATTTTTGGACCAAAATCCCTAAAAATGCAAAGGCTATAGCCTTTGGAAATTTGACCAAAATTCGAAAGTCTCAGATCACGCTGAAATTCACAGGGAATCCTCTAAAGGCACTGCGAAACATATACCAGTAGCCAGAAGCACAATACCGTTCTTGCTTAGGGAGAAATTCGGAATCCTATTCGGAAAGGAAAACTCTTCTGCGCGCGCCGGGCCCGTCCAGGCCGGTAGATACGGAATCCTTTTCGCATCGGCAAGAAATGTGCGAACCGACAGCGTAGTGGTTAGCATACCCGTCCCCCGTCCCAAACCAACTACGCTGTCGGGACGCTTTTGTCGTGTTCGAATCTCGGTCGATCATGTTTTTTTTTCGATGATTTTCGGATGATTTCACCCTCGGGGGTTGGTCTGGGGGTGCACTAGAGTCGACCTGGACACGATACCGTTCTTGGTTTGGGAGAAATTCGCATTTTACGCAAGGAATAGTGAATTGTTCAATCGGCGCCTTATTGGTAGGCAACCCATTCGACGCCAGCCCGCGCCTGCATGTTTGAGAGAAAATCGTGCGAAACGAGCCGTATTCAACCCGGAGTTCAGAAGAGGCGAGGAGGTAACCTCCTCGAAATCGGCTCCTGGTAACAATAGATTTTCGGAAGCTTTGTGGTGCCTGCAGTGCTGCTGACAGCAGAAGTCTGTGGTCTAGTGGTTAGAGCATCGGGCACCTGCTCAGAAGTTCTCGGGTTCGAACCCGAGCGACGTTGACATTTTGCTTTTTCATTTTCTCTTTTTTTTTGTTATTTTTAGCAACGGTCTTGGGAGAGAAGAAGAATACCTGTTTTCCTTTGATGATGCGTTAAATAGCTTAACCCCTCGATTGCATCTTTTGGGCCCTAAAAAAGTGACAGGGAAAAGAAACTTCTTCTGCGCCGCGCGGAGCTCGTCCAGGCCGGTAGATAGGGATTCCAATTCGCATCGCCGAGAGGTGTGCGAACCGACAGCCTAGTGGTTAGCACACCCGTCCCCCGTCCCAAACCAACTAGGCTGTCGGAACGCTTTTGTCGCGTTCGAATCTCGGTCGACCTAATAATTTTTTTCGCCGGTTTTCGGATGATTTCACCCTCCGGGGTTGGTCTCTGGGTGCACTGGAGCCCCTCTGCACAAACCCCGTCATTTTGGAGGAAATATATTTTTGGACCAAAATCCCTAAAAATGCAAAGGCTATAGCCTTTGGAAATTTGACCAAAATTCGAAAGTCTCAGATCACGCTGAAATTCACAGGGAATCCTCTAAAGGCACTGCGAAACATATACCAGTAGCCAGAAGCACAATACCGTTCTTGCTTAGGGAGAAATTCGGAATCCTATTCGGAAAGGAAAACTCTTCTGCGCGCGCCGGGCCCGTCCAGGCCGGTAGATACGGAATCCTTTTCGCATCGGCAAGAAATGTGCGAACCGACAGCGTAGTGGTTAGCATACCCGTCCCCCGTCCCAAACCAACTACGCTGTCGGGACGCTTTTGTCGTGTTCGAATCTCGGTCGATCATGTTTTTTTTTCGATGATTTTCGGATGATTTCACCCTCGGGGGTTGGTCTGGGGGTGCACTAGAGTCGACCTGGACACGATACCGTTCTTGGTTTGGGAGAAATTCGCATTTTACGCAAGGAATAGTGAATTGTTCAATCGGCGCCTTATTGGTAGGCAACCCATTCGACGCCAGCCCGCGCCTGCATGTTTGAGAGAAAATCGTGCGAAACGAGCCGTATTCAACCCGGAGTTCAGAAGAGGCGAGGAGGTAACCTCCTCGAAATCGGCTCCTGGTAACAATAGATTTTCGGAAGCTTTGTGGTGCCTGCAGTGCTGCTGACAGCAGAAGTCTGTGGTCTAGTGGTTAGAGCATCGGGCACCTGCTCAGAAGTTCTCGGGTTCGAACCCGAGCGACGTTGACATTTTGCTTTTTCATTTTCTCTTTTTTTTTGTTATTTTTAGCAACGGTCTTGGGAGAGAAGAAGAATACCTGTTTTCCTTTGATGATGCGTTAAATAGCTTAACCCCTCGATTGCATCTTTTGGGCCCTAAAAAAGTGACAGGGAAAAGAAACTTCTTCTGCGCCGCGCGGAGCTCGTCCAGGCCGGTAGATAGGGATTCCAATTCGCATCGCCGAGAGGTGTGCGAACCGACAGCCTAGTGGTTAGCACACCCGTCCCCCGTCCCAAACCAACTAGGCTGTCGGAACGCTTTTGTCGCGTTCGAATCTCGGTCGACCTAATAATTTTTTTCGCCGGTTTTCGGATGATTTCACCCTCCGGGGTTGGTCTCTGGGTGCACTGGAGCCCCTCTGCACAAACCCCGTCATTTTGGAGGAAATATATTTTTGGACCAAAATCCCTAAAAATGCAAAGGCTATAGCCTTTGGAAATTTGACCAAAATTCGAAAGTCTCAGATCACGCTGAAATTCACAGGGAATCCTCTAAAGGCACTGCGAAACATATACCAGTAGCCAGAAGCACAATACCGTTCTTGCTTAGGGAGAAATTCGGAATCCTATTCGGAAAGGAAAACTCTTCTGCGCGCGCCGGGCCCGTCCAGGCCGGTAGATACGGAATCCTTTTCGCATCGGCAAGAAATGTGCGAACCGACAGCGTAGTGGTTAGCATACCCGTCCCCCGTCCCAAACCAACTACGCTGTCGGGACGCTTTTGTCGTGTTCGAATCTCGGTCGATCATGTTTTTTTTTCGATGATTTTCGGATGATTTCACCCTCGGGGGTTGGTCTGGGGGTGCACTAGAGTCGACCTGGACACGATACCGTTCTTGGTTTGGGAGAAATTCGCATTTTACGCAAGGAATAGTGAATTGTTCAATCGGCGCCTTATTGGTAGGCAACCCATTCGACGCCAGCCCGCGCCTGCATGTTTGAGAGAAAATCGTGCGAAACGAGCCGTATTCAACCCGGAGTTCAGAAGAGGCGAGGAGGTAACCTCCTCGAAATCGGCTCCTGGTAACAATAGATTTTCGGAAGCTTTGTGGTGCCTGCAGTGCTGCTGACAGCAGAAGTCTGTGGTCTAGTGGTTAGAGCATCGGGCACCTGCTCAGAAGTTCTCGGGTTCGAACCCGAGCGACGTTGACATTTTGCTTTTTCATTTTCTCTTTTTTTTTGTTATTTTTAGCAACGGTCTTGGGAGAGAAGAAGAATACCTGTTTTCCTTTGATGATGCGTTAAATAGCTTAACCCCTCGATTGCATCTTTTGGGCCCTAAAAAAGTGACAGGGAAAAGAAACTTCTTCTGCGCCGCGCGGAGCTCGTCCAGGCCGGTAGATAGGGATTCCAATTCGCATCGCCGAGAGGTGTGCGAACCGACAGCCTAGTGGTTAGCACACCCGTCCCCCGTCCCAAACCAACTAGGCTGTCGGAACGCTTTTGTCGCGTTCGAATCTCGGTCGACCTAATAATTTTTTTCGCCGGTTTTCGGATGATTTCACCCTCCGGGGTTGGTCTCTGGGTGCACTGGAGCCCCTCTGCACAAACCCCGTCATTTTGGAGGAAATATATTTTTGGACCAAAATCCCTAAAAATGCAAAGGCTATAGCCTTTGGAAATTTGACCAAAATTCGAAAGTCTCAGATCACGCTGAAATTCACAGGGAATCCTCTAAAGGCACTGCGAAACATATACCAGTAGCCAGAAGCACAATACCGTTCTTGCTTAGGGAGAAATTCGGAATCCTATTCGGAAAGGAAAACTCTTCTGCGCGCGCCGGGCCCGTCCAGGCCGGTAGATACGGAATCCTTTTCGCATCGGCAAGAAATGTGCGAACCGACAGCGTAGTGGTTAGCATACCCGTCCCCCGTCCCAAACCAACTACGCTGTCGGGACGCTTTTGTCGTGTTCGAATCTCGGTCGATCATGTTTTTTTTTCGATGATTTTCGGATGATTTCACCCTCGGGGGTTGGTCTGGGGGTGCACTAGAGTCGACCTGGACACGATACCGTTCTTGGTTTGGGAGAAATTCGCATTTTACGCAAGGAATAGTGAATTGTTCAATCGGCGCCTTATTGGTAGGCAACCCATTCGACGCCAGCCCGCGCCTGCATGTTTGAGAGAAAATCGTGCGAAACGAGCCGTATTCAACCCGGAGTTCAGAAGAGGCGAGGAGGTAACCTCCTCGAAATCGGCTCCTGGTAACAATAGATTTTCGGAAGCTTTGTGGTGCCTGCAGTGCTGCTGACAGCAGAAGTCTGTGGTCTAGTGGTTAGAGCATCGGGCACCTGCTCAGAAGTTCTCGGGTTCGAACCCGAGCGACGTTGACATTTTGCTTTTTCATTTTCTCTTTTTTTTTGTTATTTTTAGCAACGGTCTTGGGAGAGAAGAAGAATACCTGTTTTCCTTTGATGATGCGTTAAATAGCTTAACCCCTCGATTGCATCTTTTGGGCCCTAAAAAAGTGACAGGGAAAAGAAACTTCTTCTGCGCCGCGCGGAGCTCGTCCAGGCCGGTAGATAGGGATTCCAATTCGCATCGCCGAGAGGTGTGCGAACCGACAGCCTAGTGGTTAGCACACCCGTCCCCCGTCCCAAACCAACTAGGCTGTCGGAACGCTTTTGTCGCGTTCGAATCTCGGTCGACCTAATAATTTTTTTCGCCGGTTTTCGGATGATTTCACCCTCCGGGGTTGGTCTCTGGGTGCACTGGAGCCCCTCTGCACAAACCCCGTCATTTTGGAGGAAATATATTTTTGGACCAAAATCCCTAAAAATGCAAAGGCTATAGCCTTTGGAAATTTGACCAAAATTCGAAAGTCTCAGATCACGCTGAAATTCACAGGGAATCCTCTAAAGGCACTGCGAAACATATACCAGTAGCCAGAAGCACAATACCGTTCTTGCTTAGGGAGAAATTCGGAATCCTATTCGGAAAGGAAAACTCTTCTGCGCGCGCCGGGCCCGTCCAGGCCGGTAGATACGGAATCCTTTTCGCATCGGCAAGAAATGTGCGAACCGACAGCGTAGTGGTTAGCATACCCGTCCCCCGTCCCAAACCAACTACGCTGTCGGGACGCTTTTGTCGTGTTCGAATCTCGGTCGATCATGTTTTTTTTTCGATGATTTTCGGATGATTTCACCCTCGGGGGTTGGTCTGGGGGTGCACTAGAGTCGACCTGGACACGATACCGTTCTTGGTTTGGGAGAAATTCGCATTTTACGCAAGGAATAGTGAATTGTTCAATCGGCGCCTTATTGGTAGGCAACCCATTCGACGCCAGCCCGCGCCTGCATGTTTGAGAGAAAATCGTGCGAAACGAGCCGTATTCAACCCGGAGTTCAGAAGAGGCGAGGAGGTAACCTCCTCGAAATCGGCTCCTGGTAACAATAGATTTTCGGAAGCTTTGTGGTGCCTGCAGTGCTGCTGACAGCAGAAGTCTGTGGTCTAGTGGTTAGAGCATCGGGCACCTGCTCAGAAGTTCTCGGGTTCGAACCCGAGCGACGTTGACATTTTGCTTTTTCATTTTCTCTTTTTTTTTGTTATTTTTAGCAACGGTCTTGGGAGAGAAGAAGAATACCTGTTTTCCTTTGATGATGCGTTAAATAGCTTAACCCCCTCGATTGCATCTTTTGGGCCCTAAAAAAGTGACAGGGAAAAGAAACTTCTTCTGCGCCGCGCGGAGCTCGTCCAGGCCGGTAGATAGGGATTCCAATTCGCATCGCCGAGAGGTGTGCGAACCGACAGCCTAGTGGTTAGCACACCCGTCCCCCGTCCCAAACCAACTAGGCTGTCGGAACGCTTTTGTCGCGTTCGAATCTCGGTCGACCTAATAATTTTTTTCGCCGGTTTTCGGATGATTTCACCCTCCGGGGTTGGTCTCTGGGTGCACTGGAGCCCCTCTGCACAAACCCCGTCATTTTGGAGGAAATATATTTTTGGACCAAAATCCCTAAAAATGCAAAGGCTATAGCCTTTGGAAATTTGACCAAAATTCGAAAGTCTCAGATCACGCTGAAATTCACAGGGAATCCTCTAAAGGCACTGCGAAACATATACCAGTAGCCAGAAGCACAATACCGTTCTTGCTTAGGGAGAAATTCGGAATCCTATTCGGAAAGGAAAACTCTTCTGCGCGCGCCGGGCCCGTCCAGGCCGGTAGATACGGAATCCTTTTCGCATCGGCAAGAAATGTGCGAACCGACAGCGTAGTGGTTAGCATACCCGTCCCCCGTCCCAAACCAACTACGCTGTCGGGACGCTTTTGTCGTGTTCGAATCTCGGTCGATCATGTTTTTTTTTCGATGATTTTCGGATGATTTCACCCTCGGGGGTTGGTCTGGGGGTGCACTAGAGTCGACCTGGACACGATACCGTTCTTGGTTTGGGAGAAATTCGCATTTTACGCAAGGAATAGTGAATTGTTCAATCGGCGCCTTATTGGTAGGCAACCCATTCGACGCCAGCCCGCGCCTGCATGTTTGAGAGAAAATCGTGCGAAACGAGCCGTATTCAACCCGGAGTTCAGAAGAGGCGAGGAGGTAACCTCCTCGAAATCGGCTCCTGGTAACAAGAGATTTTCGGAAGCTTTGTGGTGCCTGCAGTGCTGCTGACAGCAGAAGTCTGTGGTCTAGTGGTTAGAGCATCGGGCACCTGCTCAGAAGTTCTCGGGTTCGAACCCGAGCGACGTTGACATTTTGCTTTTTCATTTTCTCTTTTTTTTTGTTATTTTTAGCAACGGTCTTGGGAGAGAAGAAGAATACCTGTTTTCCTTTGATGATGCGTTAAATAGCTTACCCTCTCTATTGCATCTTTTGGGCCCTAAAAAAGTGACAGGGAAAAGAAACTTCTTCTGCGCCGCGCGGAGCTCGTCCAGGCCGGTAGATAGGGATTCCAATTCGCATCGCCGAGAGGTGTGCGAACCGACAGCCTAGTGGTTAGCACACCCGTCCCCCGTCCCAAACCAACTAGGCTGTCGGAACGCTTTTGTCGCGTTCGAATCTCGGTCGACCTAATAATTTTTTTCGCCGGTTTTCGGATGATTTCACCCTCCGGGGTTGGTCTCTGGGTGCACTGGAGCCCCTCTGCACAAACCCCGTCATTTTGGAGGAAAATATATTTTTGGACCAAAATCCCTAAAAATGCAAAGGCTATAGCCTTTGGAAATTTGACCAAAATTCGAAAGTCTCAGATCACGCTGAAATTCACAGGGAATCCTCTAAAGGCACTGCGAAACATATACCAGTAGCCAGAAGCACAATACCGTTCTTGCTTAGGGAGAAATTCGGAATCCTATTCGGAAAGGAAAACTCTTCTGCGCGCGCCGGGCCCGTCCAGGCCGGTAGATACGGAATCCTTTTCGCATCGGCAAGAAATGTGCGAACCGACAGCGTAGTGGTTAGCATACCCGTCCCCCGTCCCAAACCAACTACGCTGTCGGGACGCTTTTGTCGTGTTCGAATCTCGGTCGATCATCGTTTTTTTTTCGATGATTTTCGGATGATTTCACCCTCGGGGGTTGGTCTGGGGGTGCACTAGAGTCGACCTGGACACGATACCGTTCTTGGTTTGGGAGAAATTCGCATTTTACGCAAGGAATAGTGAATTGTTCAATCGGCGCCTTATTGGTAGGCAACCCATTCGACGCCAGCCCGCGCCTGCATGTTTGAGAGAAAATCGTGCGAAACGAGCCGTATTCAACCCGGAGTTCAGAAGAGGCGAGGAGGTAACCTCCTCGAAATCGGCTCCTGGTAACAAGAGATTTTCGGAAGCTTTGTGGTGCCTGCAGTGCTGCTGACAGCAGAAGTCTGTGGTCTAGTGGTTAGAGCATCGGGCACCTGCTCAGAAGTTCTCGGGTTCGAACCCGAGCGACGATGACAATTTGTTTATTCATTTTTCTCTTTTTTTTTGTTATTTTTAGCAACGGTCTTGGGAGAGAAGAAGAATACCTGTTTTCCTTTGAGTGTATGATGCGTTAAATAGCTTACCCCCTCGATTGCATCTTTTGGGCCCTAAAAAAGTGACAGGGAAAAGAAACTTCTTCTGCGCCGCGCGGAGCTCGTCCAGGCCGGTAGATAGGGATTCCAATTCGCATCGCCGAGAGGTGTGCGAACCGACAGCCTAGTGGTTAGCACACCCGTCCCCCGTCCCAAACCAACTAGGCTGTCGGAACGCTTTTGTCGTGTTCGAATCTCGGTCGACCTAATAATTTTTTTCGCCGGTTTTCGGATGATTTCACCCTCCGGGGTTGGTCTCTGGGTGCACTGGAGCCCCTCTGCACAAACCCCGTCATTTTGGAGGAAAAATATTTTTGGACCAAAATCCCTAAAAATGCAAAGGCTATAGCCTTTGGAAATTTGACCAAAAATCGAAAGTCTCAGATCACGCTGAAATTCACAGGGAATCCTCTAAAGGCACTGCGAAACATATACCAGTAGCCAGAAGCACAATACCGTTCTTGCTTAGGGAGAAATTCGGAATCCTATTCGGAAAGGAAAACTCTTCTGCGCGCGCCGGGCCCGTCCAGGCCGGTAGATACGGAATCCTTTTCGCATCGGCAAGAAATGTGCGAACCGACAGCGTAGTGGTTAGCATACCCGTCCCCCGTCCCAAACCAACTACGCTGTCGGGACGCTTTTGTCGTGTTCGAATCTCGGTCGATCATCGTTTTTTTTTCGATGATTTTCGGATGATTTCACCCTCGGGGGTTGGTCTGGGGGTGCACTAGAGTCGACCTGGACACGATACCGTTCTTGGTTTGGGAGAAATTCGCATTTTACGCAAGGAATAGTGAATTGTTCAATCGGCGCCTTATTGGTAGGCAACCCATTCGACGCCAGCCCGCGCCTGCATGTTTGAGAGAAAATCGTGCGAAACGAGCCGTATTCAACCCGGAGTTCAGAAGAGGCGAGGAGGTAACCTCCTCGAAATCGGCTCCTGGTAACAAGAGATTTTCGGAAGCTTTGTGGTGCCTGCAGTGCTGCTGACAGCAGAAGTCTGTGGTCTAGTGGTTAGAGCATCGGGCACCTGCTCAGAAGTTCTCGGGTTCGAACCCGAGCGACGTTGACATTTTGCTTTTTCATTTTTCTCTTTTTTTTTTGTTATTTTTAGCAACGGTCTTGGGAGAGAAGAAGAATACCTGTTTTCCTTTGAGTTGTATGATGCGTTAAATAGCTTACCCCCTCTATTGCATCTTTTGGGCCCTAAAAAAGTGACAGGGAAAAGAAACTTCTTCTGCGCCGCGCGGAGCTCGTCCAGGCCGGTAGATAGGGATTCCAATTCGCATCGCCGAGAGGTGTGCGAACCGACAGCCTAGTGGTTAGCACACCCGTCCCCCGTCCCAAACCAACTAGGCTGTCGGAACGCTTTTGTCGTGTTCGAATCTCGGTCGACCTAATAATTTTTTTCGCCGGTTTTCGGATGATTTCACCCTCCGGGGTTGGTCTCTGGGTGCACTGGAGCCCCTCTGCACAAACCCCGTCATTTTGGAGGAAAATATATTTTTGGACCAAAATCCCTAAAAATGCAAAGGCTATAGCCTTTGGAAATTTGACCAAAAATTCGAAAGTCTCAGATCACGCTGAAATTCACAGGGAATCCTCTAAAGGCACTGCGAAACATATACCAGTAGCCAGAAGCACAATACCGTTCTTGCTTAGGGAGAAATTCGGAATCCTATTCGGAAAGGAAAACTCTTCTGCGCGCGCCGGGCCCGTCCAGGCCGGTAGATACGGAATCCTTTTCGCATCGGCAAGAAATGTGCGAACCGACAGCGTAGTGGTTAGCATACCCGTCCCCCGTCCCAAACCAACTACGCTGTCGGGACGCTTTTGTCGTGTTCGAATCTCGGTCGATCATCGTTTTTTTTTCGATGATTTTCGGATGATTTCACCCTCGGGGGTTGGTCTGGGGGTGCACTAGAGTCGACCTGGACACGATACCGTTCTTGGTTTGGGAGAAATTCGCATTTTACGCAAGGAATAGTGAATTGTTCAATCGGCGCCTTATTGGTAGGCAACCCATTCGACGCCAGCCCGCGCCTGCATGTTTGAGAGAAAATCGTGCGAAACGAGCCGTATTCAACCCGGAGTTCAGAAGAGGCGAGGAGGTAACCTCCTCGAAATCGGCTCCTGGTAACAATAGATTTTCGGAAGCTTTGTGGTGCCTGCAGTGCTGCTGACAGCAGAAGTCTGTGGTCTAGTGGTTAGAGCATCGGGCACCTGCTCAGAAGTTCTCGGGTTCGAACCCGAGCGACGTTGACATTTTGCTTTTTCATTTTTCTCTTTTTTTTTGTTATTTTTAGCAACGGTCTTGGGAGAGAAGAAGAATACCTGTTTTCCTTTGATGATGCGTTAAATAGCTTAACCCCCTCGATTGCATCTTTTGGGCCCTAAAAAAGTGACAGGGAAAAGAAACTTCTTCTGCGCCGCGCGGAGCTCGTCCAGGCCGGTAGATAGGGATTCCAATTCGCATCGCCGAGAGGTGTGCGAACCGACAGCCTAGTGGTTAGCACACCCGTCCCCCGTCCCAAACCAACTAGGCTGTCGGAACGCTTTTGTCGCGTTCGAATCTCGGTCGACCTAATAATTTTTTTCGCCGGTTTTCGGATGATTTCACCCTCCGGGGTTGGTCTCTGGGTGCACTGGAGCCCCTCTGCACAAACCCCGTCATTTTGGAGGAAATATATTTTTGGACCAAAATCCCTAAAAATGCAAAGGCTATAGCCTTTGGAAATTTGACCAAAAATTCGAAAGTCTCAGATCACGCTGAAATTCACAGGGAATCCTCTAAAGGCACTGCGAAACATATACCAGTAGCCAGAAGCACAATACCGTTCTTGCTTAGGGAGAAATTCGGAATCCTATTCGGAAAGGAAAACTCTTCTGCGCGCGCCGGGCCCGTCCAGGCCGGTAGATACGGAATCCTTTTCGCATCGGCAAGAAATGTGCGAACCGACAGCGTAGTGGTTAGCATACCCGTCCCCCGTCCCAAACCAACTACGCTGTCGGGACGCTTTTGTCGTGTTCGAATCTCGGTCGATCATGTTTTTTTTTCGATGATTTTCGGATGATTTCACCCTCGGGGGTTGGTCTGGGGGTGCACTAGAGTCGACCTGGACACGATACCGTTCTTGGTTTGGGAGAAATTCGCATTTTACGCAAGGAATAGTGAATTGTTCAATCGGCGCCTTATTGGTAGGCAACCCATTCGACGCCAGCCCGCGCCTGCATGTTTGAGAGAAAATCGTGCGAAACGAGCCGTATTCAACCCGGAGTTCAGAAGAGGCGAGGAGGTAACCTCCTCGAAATCGGCTCCTGGTAACAATAGATTTTCGGAAGCTTTGTGGTGCCTGCAGTGCTGCTGACAGCAGAAGTCTGTGGTCTAGTGGTTAGAGCATCGGGCACCTGCTCAGAAGTTCTCGGGTTCGAACCCGAGCGACGTTGACATTTTGCTTTTTCATTTTCTCTTTTTTTTTGTTATTTTTAGCAACGGTCTTGGGAGAGAAGAAGAATACCTGTTTTCCTTTGATGATGCGTTAAATAGCTTAACCCCTCGATTGCATCTTTTGGGCCCTAAAAAAGTGACAGGGAAAAGAAACTTCTTCTGCGCCGCGCGGAGCTCGTCCAGGCCGGTAGATAGGGATTCCAATTCGCATCGCCGAGAGGTGTGCGAACCGACAGCCTAGTGGTTAGCACACCCGTCCCCCGTCCCAAACCAACTAGGCTGTCGGAACGCTTTTGTCGCGTTCGAATCTCGGTCGACCTAATAATTTTTTTCGCCGGTTTTCGGATGATTTCACCCTCCGGGGTTGGTCTCTGGGTGCACTGGAGCCCCTCTGCACAAACCCCGTCATTTTGGAGGAAATATATTTTTGGACCAAAATCCCTAAAAATGCAAAGGCTATAGCCTTTGGAAATTTGACCAAAATTCGAAAGTCTCAGATCACGCTGAAATTCACAGGGAATCCTCTAAAGGCACTGCGAAACATATACCAGTAGCCAGAAGCACAATACCGTTCTTGCTTAGGGAGAAATTCGGAATCCTATTCGGAAAGGAAAACTCTTCTGCGCGCGCCGGGCCCGTCCAGGCCGGTAGATACGGAATCCTTTTCGCATCGGCAAGAAATGTGCGAACCGACAGCGTAGTGGTTAGCATACCCGTCCCCCGTCCCAAACCAACTACGCTGTCGGGACGCTTTTGTCGTGTTCGAATCTCGGTCGATCATGTTTTTTTTTCGATGATTTTCGGATGATTTCACCCTCGGGGGTTGGTCTGGGGGTGCACTAGAGTCGACCTGGACACGATACCGTTCTTGGTTTGGGAGAAATTCGCATTTTACGCAAGGAATAGTGAATTGTTCAATCGGCGCCTTATTGGTAGGCAACCCATTCGACGCCAGCCCGCGCCTGCATGTTTGAGAGAAAATCGTGCGAAACGAGCCGTATTCAACCCGGAGTTCAGAAGAGGCGAGGAGGTAACCTCCTCGAAATCGGCTCCTGGTAACAATAGATTTTCGGAAGCTTTGTGGTGCCTGCAGTGCTGCTGACAGCAGAAGTCTGTGGTCTAGTGGTTAGAGCATCGGGCACCTGCTCAGAAGTTCTCGGGTTCGAACCCGAGCGACGTTGACATTTTGCTTTTTCATTTTCTCTTTTTTTTTGTTATTTTTAGCAACGGTCTTGGGAGAGAAGAAGAATACCTGTTTTCCTTTGATGATGCGTTAAATAGCTTAACCCCTCGATTGCATCTTTTGGGCCCTAAAAAAGTGACAGGGAAAAGAAACTTCTTCTGCGCCGCGCGGAGCTCGTCCAGGCCGGTAGATAGGGATTCCAATTCGCATCGCCGAGAGGTGTGCGAACCGACAGCCTAGTGGTTAGCACACCCGTCCCCCGTCCCAAACCAACTAGGCTGTCGGAACGCTTTTGTCGCGTTCGAATCTCGGTCGACCTAATAATTTTTTTCGCCGGTTTTCGGATGATTTCACCCTCCGGGGTTGGTCTCTGGGTGCACTGGAGCCCCTCTGCACAAACCCCGTCATTTTGGAGGAAATATATTTTTGGACCAAAATCCCTAAAAATGCAAAGGCTATAGCCTTTGGAAATTTGACCAAAATTCGAAAGTCTCAGATCACGCTGAAATTCACAGGGAATCCTCTAAAGGCACTGCGAAACATATACCAGTAGCCAGAAGCACAATACCGTTCTTGCTTAGGGAGAAATTCGGAATCCTATTCGGAAAGGAAAACTCTTCTGCGCGCGCCGGGCCCGTCCAGGCCGGTAGATACGGAATCCTTTTCGCATCGGCAAGAAATGTGCGAACCGACAGCGTAGTGGTTAGCATACCCGTCCCCCGTCCCAAACCAACTACGCTGTCGGGACGCTTTTGTCGTGTTCGAATCTCGGTCGATCATGTTTTTTTTTCGATGATTTTCGGATGATTTCACCCTCGGGGGTTGGTCTGGGGGTGCACTAGAGTCGACCTGGACACGATACCGTTCTTGGTTTGGGAGAAATTCGCATTTTACGCAAGGAATAGTGAATTGTTCAATCGGCGCCTTATTGGTAGGCAACCCATTCGACGCCAGCCCGCGCCTGCATGTTTGAGAGAAAATCGTGCGAAACGAGCCGTATTCAACCCGGAGTTCAGAAGAGGCGAGGAGGTAACCTCCTCGAAATCGGCTCCTGGTAACAATAGATTTTCGGAAGCTTTGTGGTGCCTGCAGTGCTGCTGACAGCAGAAGTCTGTGGTCTAGTGGTTAGAGCATCGGGCACCTGCTCAGAAGTTCTCGGGTTCGAACCCGAGCGACGTTGACATTTTGCTTTTTCATTTTCTCTTTTTTTTTGTTATTTTTAGCAACGGTCTTGGGAGAGAAGAAGAATACCTGTTTTCCTTTGATGATGCGTTAAATAGCTTAACCCCTCGATTGCATCTTTTGGGCCCTAAAAAAGTGACAGGGAAAAGAAACTTCTTCTGCGCCGCGCGGAGCTCGTCCAGGCCGGTAGATAGGGATTCCAATTCGCATCGCCGAGAGGTGTGCGAACCGACAGCCTAGTGGTTAGCACACCCGTCCCCCGTCCCAAACCAACTAGGCTGTCGGAACGCTTTTGTCGCGTTCGAATCTCGGTCGACCTAATAATTTTTTTCGCCGGTTTTCGGATGATTTCACCCTCCGGGGTTGGTCTCTGGGTGCACTGGAGCCCCTCTGCACAAACCCCGTCATTTTGGAGGAAATATATTTTTGGACCAAAATCCCTAAAAATGCAAAGGCTATAGCCTTTGGAAATTTGACCAAAATTCGAAAGTCTCAGATCACGCTGAAATTCACAGGGAATCCTCTAAAGGCACTGCGAAACATATACCAGTAGCCAGAAGCACAATACCGTTCTTGCTTAGGGAGAAATTCGGAATCCTATTCGGAAAGGAAAACTCTTCTGCGCGCGCCGGGCCCGTCCAGGCCGGTAGATACGGAATCCTTTTCGCATCGGCAAGAAATGTGCGAACCGACAGCGTAGTGGTTAGCATACCCGTCCCCCGTCCCAAACCAACTACGCTGTCGGGACGCTTTTGTCGTGTTCGAATCTCGGTCGATCATGTTTTTTTTTCGATGATTTTCGGATGATTTCACCCTCGGGGGTTGGTCTGGGGGTGCACTAGAGTCGACCTGGACACGATACCGTTCTTGGTTTGGGAGAAATTCGCATTTTACGCAAGGAATAGTGAATTGTTCAATCGGCGCCTTATTGGTAGGCAACCCATTCGACGCCAGCCCGCGCCTGCATGTTTGAGAGAAAATCGTGCGAAACGAGCCGTATTCAACCCGGAGTTCAGAAGAGGCGAGGAGGTAACCTCCTCGAAATCGGCTCCTGGTAACAATAGATTTTCGGAAGCTTTGTGGTGCCTGCAGTGCTGCTGACAGCAGAAGTCTGTGGTCTAGTGGTTAGAGCATCGGGCACCTGCTCAGAAGTTCTCGGGTTCGAACCCGAGCGACGTTGACATTTTGCTTTTTCATTTTCTCTTTTTTTTTGTTATTTTTAGCAACGGTCTTGGGAGAGAAGAAGAATACCTGTTTTCCTTTGATGATGCGTTAAATAGCTTAACCCCTCGATTGCATCTTTTGGGCCCTAAAAAAGTGACAGGGAAAAGAAACTTCTTCTGCGCCGCGCGGAGCTCGTCCAGGCCGGTAGATAGGGATTCCAATTCGCATCGCCGAGAGGTGTGCGAACCGACAGCCTAGTGGTTAGCACACCCGTCCCCCGTCCCAAACCAACTAGGCTGTCGGAACGCTTTTGTCGCGTTCGAATCTCGGTCGACCTAATAATTTTTTTCGCCGGTATTCGGATGATTTCACCCTCCGGGGTTGGTCTCTGGGTGCACTGGAGCCCCTCTGCACAAACCCCGTCATTTTGGAGGAAATATATTTTTGGACCAAAATCCCTAAAAATGCAAAGGCTATAGCCTTTGGAAATTTGACCAAAATTCGAAAGTCTCAGATCACGCTGAAATTCACAGGGAATCCTCTAAAGGCACTGCGAAACATATACCAGTAGCCAGAAGCACAATACCGTTCTTGCTTAGGGAGAAATTCGGAATCCTATTCGGAAAGGAAAACTCTTCTGCGCGCGCCGGGCCCGTCCAGGCCGGTAGATACGGAATCCTTTTCGCATCGGCAAGAAATGTGCGAACCGACAGCGTAGTGGTTAGCATACCCGTCCCCCGTCCCAAACCAACTACGCTGTCGGGACGCTTTTGTCGTGTTCGAATCTCGGTCGATCATGTTTTTTTTTCGATGATTTTCGGATGATTTCACCCTCGGGGGTTGGTCTGGGGGTGCACTAGAGTCGACCTGGACACGATACCGTTCTTGGTTTGGGAGAAATTCGCATTTTACGCAAGGAATAGTGAATTGTTCAATCGGCGCCTTATTGGTAGGCAACCCATTCGACGCCAGCCCGCGCCTGCATGTTTGAGAGAAAATCGTGCGAAACGAGCCGTATTCAACCCGGAGTTCAGAAGAGGCGAGGAGGTAACCTCCTCGAAATCGGCTCCTGGTAACAATAGATTTTCGGAAGCTTTGTGGTGCCTGCAGTGCTGCTGACAGCAGAAGTCTGTGGTCTAGTGGTTAGAGCATCGGGCACCTGCTCAGAAGTTCTCGGGTTCGAACCCGAGCGACGTTGACATTTTGCTTTTTCATTTTCTCTTTTTTTTTGTTATTTTTAGCAACGGTCTTGGGAGAGAAGAAGAATACCTGTTTTCCTTTGATGATGCGTTAAATAGCTTAACCCCCTCGATTGCATCTTTTGGGCCCTAAAAAAGTGACAGGGAAAAGAAACTTCTTCTGCGCCGCGCGGAGCTCGTCCAGGCCGGTAGATAGGGATTCCAATTCGCATCGCCGAGAGGTGTGCGAACCGACAGCCTAGTGGTTAGCACACCCGTCCCCCGTCCCAAACCAACTAGGCTGTCGGAACGCTTTTGTCGCGTTCGAATCTCGGTCGACCTAATAATTTTTTTCGCCGGTTTTCGGATGATTTCACCCTCCGGGGTTGGTCTCTGGGTGCACTGGAGCCCCTCTGCACAAACCCCGTCATTTTGGAGGAAATATATTTTTGGACCAAAATCCCTAAAAATGCAAAGGCTATAGCCTTTGGAAATTTGACCAAAATTCGAAAGTCTCAGATCACGCTGAAATTCACAGGGAATCCTCTAAAGGCACTGCGAAACATATACCAGTAGCCAGAAGCACAATACCGTTCTTGCTTAGGGAGAAATTCGGAATCCTATTCGGAAAGGAAAACTCTTCTGCGCGCGCCGGGCCCGTCCAGGCCGGTAGATACGGAATCCTTTTCGCATCGGCAAGAAATGTGCGAACCGACAGCGTAGTGGTTAGCATACCCGTCCCCCGTCCCAAACCAACTACGCTGTCGGGACGCTTTTGTCGTGTTCGAATCTCGGTCGATCATGTTTTTTTTTCGATGATTTTCGGATGATTTCACCCTCGGGGGTTGGTCTGGGGGTGCACTAGAGTCGACCTGGACACGATACCGTTCTTGGTTTGGGAGAAATTCGCATTTTACGCAAGGAATAGTGAATTGTTCAATCGGCGCCTTATTGGTAGGCAACCCATTCGACGCCAGCCCGCGCCTGCATGTTTGAGAGAAAATCGTGCGAAACGAGCCGTATTCAACCCGGAGTTCAGAAGAGGCGAGGAGGTAACCTCCTCGAAATCGGCTCCTGGTAACAATAGATTTTCGGAAGCTTTGTGGTGCCTGCAGTGCTGCTGACAGCAGAAGTCTGTGGTCTAGTGGTTAGAGCATCGGGCACCTGCTCAGAAGTTCTCGGGTTCGAACCCGAGCGACGTTGACATTTTGCTTTTTCATTTTCTCTTTTTTTTTGTTATTTTTAGCAACGGTCTTGGGAGAGAAGAAGAATACCTGTTTTCCTTTGATGATGCGTTAAATAGCTTAACCCCCTCGATTGCATCTTTTGGGCCCTAAAAAAGTGACAGGGAAAAGAAACTTCTTCTGCGCCGCGCGGAGCTCGTCCAGGCCGGTAGATAGGGATTCCAATTCGCATCGCCGAGAGGTGTGCGAACCGACAGCCTAGTGGTTAGCACACCCGTCCCCCGTCCCAAACCAACTAGGCTGTCGGAACGCTTTTGTCGCGTTCGAATCTCGGTCGACCTAATAATTTTTTTCGCCGGTTTTCGGATGATTTCACCCTCCGGGGTTGGTCTCTGGGTGCACTGGAGCCCCTCTGCACAAACCCCGTCATTTTGGAGGAAATATATTTTTGGACCAAAATCCCTAAAAATGCAAAGGCTATAGCCTTTGGAAATTTGACCAAAATTCGAAAGTCTCAGATCACGCTGAAATTCACAGGGAATCCTCTAAAGGCACTGCGAAACATATACCAGTAGCCAGAAGCACAATACCGTTCTTGCTTAGGGAGAAATTCGGAATCCTATTCGGAAAGGAAAACTCTTCTGCGCGCGCCGGGCCCGTCCAGGCCGGTAGATACGGAATCCTTTTCGCATCGGCAAGAAATGTGCGAACCGACAGCGTAGTGGTTAGCATACCCGTCCCCCGTCCCAAACCAACTACGCTGTCGGGACGCTTTTGTCGTGTTCGAATCTCGGTCGATCATGTTTTTTTTTCGATGATTTTCGGATGATTTCACCCTCGGGGGTTGGTCTGGGGGTGCACTAGAGTCGACCTGGACACGATACCGTTCTTGGTTTGGGAGAAATTCGCATTTTACGCAAGGAATAGTGAATTGTTCAATCGGCGCCTTATTGGTAGGCAACCCATTCGACGCCAGCCCGCGCCTGCATGTTTGAGAGAAAATCGTGCGAAACGAGCCGTATTCAACCCGGAGTTCAGAAGAGGCGAGGAGGTAACCTCCTCGAAATCGGCTCCTGGTAACAATAGATTTTCGGAAGCTTTGTGGTGCCTGCAGTGCTGCTGACAGCAGAAGTCTGTGGTCTAGTGGTTAGAGCATCGGGCACCTGCTCAGAAGTTCTCGGGTTCGAACCCGAGCGACGTTGACATTTTGCTTTTTCATTTTCTCTTTTTTTTTGTTATTTTTAGCAACGGTCTTGGGAGAGAAGAAGAATACCTGTTTTCCTTTGATGATGCGTTAAATAGCTTAACCCCCTCGATTGCATCTTTTGGGCCCTAAAAAAGTGACAGGGAAAAGAAACTTCTTCTGCGCCGCGCGGAGCTCGTCCAGGCCGGTAGATAGGGATTCCAATTCGCATCGCCGAGAGGTGTGCGAACCGACAGCCTAGTGGTTAGCACACCCGTCCCCCGTCCCAAACCAACTAGGCTGTCGGAACGCTTTTGTCGCGTTCGAATCTCGGTCGACCTAATAATTTTTTTCGCCGGTTTTCGGATGATTTCACCCTCCGGGGTTGGTCTCTGGGTGCACTGGAGCCCCTCTGCACAAACCCCGTCATTTTGGAGGAAATATATTTTTGGACCAAAATCCCTAAAAATGCAAAGGCTATAGCCTTTGGAAATTTGACCAAAAATTCGAAAGTCTCAGATCACGCTGAAATTCACAGGGAATCCTCTAAAGGCACTGCGAAACATATACCAGTAGCCAGAAGCACAATACCGTTCTTGCTTAGGGAGAAATTCGGAATCCTATTCGGAAAGGAAAACTCTTCTGCGCGCGCCGGGCCCGTCCAGGCCGGTAGATACGGAATCCTTTTCGCATCGGCAAGAAATGTGCGAACCGACAGCGTAGTGGTTAGCATACCCGTCCCCCGTCCCAAACCAACTACGCTGTCGGGACGCTTTTGTCGTGTTCGAATCTCGGTCGATCATCGTTTTTTTTTCGATGATTTTCGGATGATTTCACCCTCGGGGGTTGGTCTGGGGGTGCACTAGAGTCGACCTGGACACGATACCGTTCTTGGTTTGGGAGAAATTCGCATTTTACGCAAGGAATAGTGAATTGTTCAATCGGCGCCTTATTGGTAGGCAACCCATTCGACGCCAGCCCGCGCCTGCATGTTTGAGAGAAAATCGTGCGAAACGAGCCGTATTCAACCCGGAGTTCAGAAGAGGCGAGGAGGTAACCTCCTCGAAATCGGCTCCTGGTAACAAGAGATTTTCGGAAGCTTTGTGGTGCCTGCAGTGCTGCTGACAGCAGAAGTCTGTGGTCTAGTGGTTAGAGCATCGGGCACCTGCTCAGAAGTTCTCGGGTTCGAACCCGAGCGACGTTGACAATTTGCTTTTTCATTTTCTCTTTTTTTTTGTTATTTTTAGCAACGGTCTTGGGAGAGAAGAAGAATACCTGTTTTCCTTTGAGTTGTATGATGCGTTAAATAGCTTACCCCCTCTATTGCATCTTTTGGGCCCTAAAAAAGTGACAGGGAAAAGAAACTTCTTCTGCGCCGCGCGGAGCTCGTCCAGGCCGGTAGATAGGGATTCCAATTCGCATCGCCGAGAGGTGTGCGAACCGACAGCCTAGTGGTTAGCACACCCGTCCCCCGTCCCAAACCAACTAGGCTGTCGGAACGCTTTTGTCGTGTTCGAATCTCGGTCGACCTAATAATTTTTTTCGCCGGTTTTCGGATGATTTCACCCTCCGGGGTTGGTCTCTGGGTGCACTGGAGCCCCTCTGCACAAACCCCGTCAATTTGGAGGAAAAATATTTTTGGACCAAAATCCCTAAAAATGCAAAGGCTATAGCCTTTGGAAATTTGACCAAAAATCGAAAGTCTCAGATCACGCTGAAATTCACAGGGAATCCTCTGAAGGCACTGCGAAACATATACCAGTAGCCAGAAGCACAATACCGTTCTTGCTTAGGGAGAAATTCGGAATCCTATTCGGAAAGGAAAACTCTTCTGCGCGCGCCGGGCCCGTCCAGGCCGGTAGATACGGAATCCTTTTCGCATCGGCAAGAAATGTGCGAACCGACAGCGTAGTGGTTAGCATACCCGTCCCCCGTCCCAAACCAACTACGCTGTCGGGACGCTTTTGTCGTGTTCGAATCTCGGTCGATCATCGTTTTTTTTTCGATGATTTTCGGATGATTTCACCCTCGGGGGTTGGTCTGGGGGTGCACTAGAGTCGACCTGGACACGATACCGTTCTTGGTTTGGGAGAAATTCGCATTTTACGCAAGGAATAGTGAATTGTTCAATCGGCGCCTTATTGGTAGGCAACCCATTCGACGCCAGCCCGCGCCTGCATGTTTGAGAGAAAATCGTGCGAAACGAGCCGTATTCAACCCGGAGTTCAGAAGAGGCGAGGAGGTAACCTCCTCGAAATCGGCTCCTGGTAACAAGAGATTTTCGGAAGCTTTGTGGTGCCTGCAGTGCTGCTGACAGCAGAAGTCTGTGGTCTAGTGGTTAGAGCATCGGGCACCTGCTCAGAAGTTCTCGGGTTCGAACCCGAGCGACGTTGACATTTTGCTTTTTCATTTTCTCTTTTTTTTTGTTATTTTTAGCAACGGTCTTGGGAGAGAAGAAGAATACCTGTTTTCCTTTGAGTTGTATGATGCGTTAAATAGCTTACCCCCTCGATTGCATCTTTTGGGCCCTAAAAAAGTGACAGGGAAAAGAAACTTCTTCTGCGCCGCGCGGAGCTCGTCCAGGCCGGTAGATAGGGATTCCAATTCGCATCGCCGAGAGGTGTGCGAACCGACAGCCTAGTGGTTAGCACACCCGTCCCCCGTCCCAAACCAACTAGGCTGTCGGGAACGCTTTTGTCGTGTTCGAATCTCGGTCGACCTAATAATTTTTTTCGCCGGTTTTCGGATGATTTCACCCTCCGGGGTTGGTCTCTGGGTGCACTGGAGCCCCTCTGCACAAACCCCGTCAATTTGGAGGAAAAATATTTTTGGACCAAAATCCCTAAAAATGCAAAGGCTATAGCCTTTGGAAATTTGACCAAAAATCGAAAGTCTCAGATCACGCTGAAATTCACAGGGAATCCTCTAAAGGCACTGCGAAACATATACCAGTAGCCAGAAGCACAATACCGTTCTTGCTTAGGGAGAAATTCGGAATCCTATTCGGAAAGGAAAACTCTTCTGCGCGCGCCGGGCCCGTCCAGGCCGGTAGATACGGAATCCTTTTCGCATCGGCAAGAAATGTGCGAACCGACAGCGTAGTGGTTAGCATACCCGTCCCCCGTCCCAAACCAACTACGCTGTCGGGACGCTTTTGTCGTGTTCGAATCTCGGTCGATCATCGTTTTTTTTTCGATGATTTTCGGATGATTTCACCCTCGGGGGTTGGTCTGGGGGTGCACTAGAGTCGACCTGGACACGATACCGTTCTTGGTTTGGGAGAAATTCGCATTTTACGCAAGGAATAGTGAATTGTTCAATCGGCGCCTTATTGGTAGGCAACCCATTCGACGCCAGCCCGCGCCTGCATGTTTGAGAGAAAATCGTGCGAAACGAGCCGTATTCAACCCGGAGTTCAGAAGAGGCGAGGAGGTAACCTCCTCGAAATCGGCTCCTGGTAACAAGTGGTTTTCGGAAGCTTTATGGTGCCTGCAGTGCTGCTGACAGCAGAAGTCTCGCCTCCAGCGCATCGGCCGCTCCGAGTCCAGAGCCTGCCCGACGTGCGCCGCGCCGGACACACTAGCGCACCGCCTGGCGCGGTGCAGCGCGGTCCTGGACGCGTGGCGCTGGACCCGAGCCACGCTCACCAAGCTCCTGGGCAGCGCGGCCACGCCCCGAACGCTGCTGCAGCCCGACTTCGCGCCCGAAAACCCAGACCGGCACGCCACGGCCGCGTGGGTAGCAGGGCAGCACGTCCACCTGGTCGTCAGCGCGGCCAGCTCCTCTCCAGCAGCCTTCGCGCTGCGCATGATCAGGGCTAAGCGTAAGGCCCTGGCTCAACCAAAATGCCCGCCGCCGCTACAGCGCGGACTGGCCCAGTATGTCAGATGATGAGGCAACACGCGCCGGGCTCGGCGCCTCTTACTTTTATTTTTATCATATTTTTTCTTTTTTTTTTTTAATTTATTCATTAATTGTTAATTATTTATTAATTTTATGTTGTTTTTTTATGTTCATCTTCATCTCTAGCCTGCGCTATTTTTTAAATCTTACTTTTTTTAAGTATTTTCCCTGTTATGTTGAGCTATACTGTTGTGTAATAAATTGTTGTTTTCCAAAAAAAAATAGTGGTTAGAGCATCGGGCACCTGCTCAGAAGTTCTCGGGTTCGAACCCGAGCAACGTTGACATTTTGCTTTTTCATTTTCTATCTTTTTTTCTTTTGTTATTTTTAGCAACGGTCTTGGGAGAGAAGAAGAATACCTGTTTTCCTTTGAGTTGTATGATGCGTTAAATAGCTTACCCCCTCGATTGCATCTTTTGGGCCCTATAATTTAGTATGGAAAAGTGTCCTCTCCCATTTTGGGTGAGAAATTGGATTCCAGGGTTTGTAGTGTCTACACGCGCGAAACGCCGTGATTCGAAAACCAGACGTCTTGTCTAAAACTGTGCATTGTGCAACGAGACTTTGATAATCGCCACCCGGGGGGCGATATCGTTCTTCTTGCTAGTATGAGATTATCCCAGAGGTAGAATCACCTCGCCTTTTACCGTTGGTAAACAGCATCGCGCTATGAGTTTACTGCGGTCACGAGGCCTCTAGGGTAATATATTATAATCTTGCTACGATTTTTATATCCCCGTCGAAGAGGCGATAATGGGGTGAGATCATCCTACTGAGGGATAAAATCATTGAGCAAAGATTCTTTCGCCCCACAGATTGAATGATGGCTGTAAATTATGCATAGTCAGTTCAAGTCTTCTGCGAATAAGTGCTCAGTGCTCAAATGAGCAGAGGACGATCGCGCGATGACCTTATCCCGTCTCGTGTTATGGTTCTACCTTCACCCAACCGTCGTCATCCGGCTGCAGAGGGGGTGCACTGTGTGCAATACGCGCGAAAAAAAATGTGGCAACTAAGGTTTTGCGTATAGTTTTTGAGCGGATCATCTCTTTCGTTGATAGACAGCCGAAAATCAGTTGTGAGAACGGATTTCCTGTTTGCCAAAGCCTAACCGCATTTGGCACAGTAAAGCGGGGTTCGTTGGCCCCTCGGCATTGGACCAAAAAACCTGTTCCGCCGGACGTGCGGGAAAAAAAAATTATCTGCACTCAAATTCAACGAAAATGTTGGTTGGTACAACTACCGATTTTTTCCCCTCCGAGACCCTCCCAGCCAGCCTCAATGACTGATGGGAGTGATGGGGTGCGGCCGCTGCTCGCTGCTTGAGATGCGTCCGGGCGACAAGTGCTGCAGCTGGCTCGGCGGTAAACTCTCAGCCCTCAGCCTGCAGTGACAGCGGGCTCGGTGCTCCGCTCGCTCCAGTCCACGGTGGAGGGAGAAAAGGTGGCGGCACTACGGGCCCGGCCGTGGTTCCAGAATCTCGACAGGTTGGGGGATTAACGACTAAGTCGGGGCGATCTAACGTGCCGGTCCGGAGTAGCTGCGGTCGGGGCGGCCCCACAGGCAGGTAGGCAGCCCCGACTTAGCTTCAGCCGGACCGACCGTAGGCTCGGCGGGAGTGTGCGAGAGAGAATGGTCAGTGTGCGAGAGAGACAGGTATCTTTTGGTGCGGCACGGCACGGCACGGCACGGGCAGGACGCGCGCTGCCTGTGAGACGGGCGACCTGCCCGTGCCGTGCCGTGCCGTGCCGCACCAAAAGATACCTGTCTCTCTCGCACACTGACCTTTCTCTCTCGCACACTCCCGCCGAGCCTACGGTCGGTCCGGCTGAAGCTAAGTCGGGGCTGCCTACCTGCCTGTGGGGCCGCCCCGACCGCAGCTACTCCGGACCGGCACGTTAGATCGCCCCGACTTAGTCGTTAATCCCCCAACCTGTCGAGATTCTGGAACCACGGGTCCCTATGCTGGGGATACCTGAGTGCCGCCACCTTTTCTCCCTCCACCGTGCTCCAGTCCCACATCTGCGACGACTGCCATCATCCCGACCGCGAAAAACAGGAAGCAGAAGTGTCCTTCGGAAAGAGAAAAAAATAACCGGTTGCATCGCGTTTACGGCAAAATACGGCAAAAAAAAGGGGGGGGAAAGTAATCATCGAAAACCTAACGGAGAGGCGTGCTGCAATGAAACTGGGAGCTGCCAGCCGCGGCGGCCGGCCAGGCGTCCAATCTACCGCAGGAATTCCACTCCTCTTTCTTTCTCGCGCGCTTTTTATCACTCGTTTCTTCGTTCACAGGTCGGCACCGTGGCCGTAAGGCTTTTACTTAAACCTCAGACCCCGAGGCTGTTCCACTTCGCGACAGGTCCAGCTCAGCTCTATTCCCGGACCGTCCCGGCGGCCCGGCCACTCCATCACGGCCTGGAATGCCTCCCCTCCCCTCTCCTCCCCTCCCCTCCCCTCCCCTCCCCTCCCCCTCCCCTCCCCTCCCCTCCCCTCCCCTCCCCTCCCCTCCCCTCCCCCGTCCCAGCCCCGCGCGCTTTAGGGTAAACATTATTACAGGCGTTTCTCTCCTCTTTCCTCTCGGGCGGCGCGGTGACGAGGAGGAGGAGGGCGCGTGAGACAAGTGAGGGACACGCGTTCCTGCCGGTGGTTGCCGCCACCGCACCGCAGCGCGAGTAGAAATAAGTCATTCTTAAAAGACGAAAGGAAAACAAACACAAAGAAGAAAACAATTGAGAAAAGTTATTTCTTACTTTTGAACAAACCTATATATTGGAGCTGAAAAGTCAGAGTACGTGCAGGGAGCCGCCCACACCTCCCTTTCCCCCTGCTAACCCTCTCTCCCCTTAAGCAATAATTTGCACAGCTACTGCTGGGGCTTTGATCTTGCAATTATGGAGTGTGCAGCGAGGTGGGGCGGGGCACAGCGGGGTGGGGCGCGGTTGTGGGGCTAGGCCAGCTGCACACGTACAATTATGTATTCTGCTGCATATTTGCAGTGCCATGGCGCCGCAGTTGTAAAACAATTATGAATTCCCAGAAAACAACCGAAACTCCAGACCAGATTAGCAGATGAGAATTATTCTAAAAGCTACTTGTAACTCTGTCTATGACAAATACTTAAACGGGAGGAATCGCGAGTCCGCACTGCTATTTGTCATGCATCGCGCACCGCAAAATCGCCCGCCGCAGCTCCCACGCAGCTCGACAGCTCGACCCTTCTTCCGGTTTGAGCACTATAGTCGAGGGGTAGACGACTCGAAATTTCTGTGTACACAGGAGTACGAAGAAAGTTACCCGGAGTACAGAGAGAGAACACGGCGTACTGCATGTCGGAGTACGTGGAGTACACCAGGAGAACAGCCGGAGTACGCGGAGTACTAGACTTGGATCCAGCAGAACCGAGCAGAACAGCCGGAGTCCTAAGAATACATCCGGAGTTCAAAGAGTACATCCGGAGTACACTCGGAGAACGTTCTGGCCTGTACACAGAAGCCGTCCAATCGTCCACCCCTCGACTATAGTTGCCGAAAGCTTCGTTGAACTTTGAATATTGCAAACAAAACAAAAAAAAATCACGTCAAGGAAAACTAAAGTTAACTTAAAAATAAAAATAAAATTTAAAACATCATATACTTAAAACTTTACAAAACAAAAGTTACGAATAAAACATTTATAAAAATAGAGGAAAACTAAAGCACGATAGTCTTAACTTGCATCATCTGCTATCAGTATCAGTTACGGATCGCGATTTATTTTTTGCGAGTTGTATTGAAATGCAATGCAGAACCAGACGCCAATTTGAAGGAAACAGGCACATTGTGAGACAAATCATGCGGGACAGAGGCGAATGTTTTCCGCCTTGCAGTAGCAAGGGTGCACGACGCTGCCGAGACCAATTCTTCAGCAGAAGGCGGACCAGACCAGACCGGGCCGAATTCTAGACATTCCACGTCTGCGACTGACGCACAAGCGTTCGCTGTCTTCCCGGCTGACTAAAGAATGCACTTCGGACGCCAATGATATTAATAATCAAATTTTTGCGATGCCGAGTCGTCTCCACAGCCCCCCCTCCCCTCCCTCTCCCCATTTCGCCCGGCGCGTCCACCTCACTTTCCAGCCCCCCGCTCGCTCGCTCGCTCCACCGTTTAGCAGCGGCATCTCTCGGCTCAGCTGTTTTGGAGGAATTTGCTGCGCTCATCTGCTCTCTGAATGGACGGTCCTGGCGTGGCGTGGCGTGGCGCAAGTTTCCCCTTTGCGTCCCCGAGCTGCGCCGCCTCCGCCGCCGCCGCACCGAACGCGATCAGCGAATTTCTAAAGTTACTGCCACTCGACCGCTGGTCGAGAGCTAGCGGCAGCGGAGGCGGCGGCCGCCCTCCCCAAGTTTGCATTCGGCTGTCCGTCCTTTTTCTCTGCCTGCCCCCGCTCCACTAGCCCCACCCCGCCCCGCCCCGCCCCGCCCCGCCCCGCCCCGCCCCGTCCACTGCCACTCTCGCCCTCGTGCCATTCCCCGGAATAGCAGACCGGCCAATCAGCCATTAACCTCAGATTTCGGCAGCCCCATTCTTGAGAAGCCTCGCCCCGCCCCGCCCCGCCCCGCCCCGCCCCGCCCCGCCCCGCCCTGCTCCGCCCTGCTCCGCCCTGCTCCGCCCCGTCCCGCAGGAGCAGATAAACGGCCACCGGTTCCCAGCCGCGCCGTCCTACTGACTAGACAGGCCGGCGTGAAGACCAGAGGTCTTTAGAGACCCACGGTAAATAAGTGAAGTGAAGGGAAGGAGCTCCCGGGCGGCGCCCGAGCGAGCCCGGCCCGACCCGAGACCCGACGCCGAGAGGAGTGGCGTCACGCGCCGCCGCCGCCCCCCCCCCCCCTGTATAATGTTATGCCACACTACAGTGTTGCCAGAAAGCTAAGCAAAATTCGGTTAAATATACGCCCGTGTGCAACGGGCTTGTATCTCCGCCTGCCCACTAGGCAACAACTGCACACGCTTACATGCGGTTTGCCTGGTAGGCAGGCGGAGATGCCGCCCGCAGCACACGGGCAAAGGGTCGTCAACTCCGCTAGACCGTGTACGGAGGAATATGGAATTTTACAGGTATTATTGGTAATATTACAGTATTGACGTCATAATCCTGGGAAAATGGGTAATATATCATCGTAATATTACCTGTAATATTGCTATTATCAATGTAATATTTGAGGTAATATCATCTCGTGTACGGAGGAATATCGGAGTTGACGACCCGCTTTGCACACGGGTGTATTTTGCCGAATTTTGCCTAGCTTTTCTAGCACCACTGCCACACTAGCTGCCGGTTGCTCTCTGCTCGCTGGCTGCGCTGCTCTCTGCAGGCTGCTCGCTATATGACAGTACTAGCAGGCTGATACAGGCTGATGATCGAGTCCACTCGGATCCGCCCGGCGGCTCGGCTCTGTCCCAAGCGCCCCGGAGCGACGCGTCGGCGTCACGCCGATCTCGTAGCGCGCTGACTTTGCAGGTCCTTAACTAAAAATACAGCACATAAGCATTTCTGCCGGCAGAGTCGCCGCGCGGCCATCATTATTTTTCGCATTGCGCGTGGCGATGGATGAGACTCGCGCCGGAGAGAGACAGAGCGGAGGGAGAGCTCTTTTTATTATACACCCCTTCCGTCTTGGTCTGCCTGCGTTAGCTCCGCGGCCGCAGATAGCCAACCCGAGGCTGAGTGCCGCGCCGCGCTGCGCACGAGGCTGGCGGGACGGGGACCGGCGGGGACTGGTCATGCGGCTACATTTTTGTGGCCGCTGCTGCTGCTGCCACTCTGCTCTGGAGAAGAGGCTGGCCGGGCCGGGCCGGGCCGGGCCGCGCGCGCAAGACACTTCCCTCCCTCTTCTCGTGCACCCACTCAGAGACCAGACCGCGCATTCCCACTCCCGGACCCGCACACGCCAAAGTCGACCCCTGTCTTTTTAGGCAACGAAGTAGTTGCTTTCTATAAAATCGCTCGGAAACGTATGTCAATTAATTTATGGCCCCAAGGGTCTACCACATTGAAAAATCGCGTACGAGGATTGTAATCAGTCACGTTTATGGTGATTATCAATGACTATTAGAGTTAATCTTTAACATATTTACTGATTATTGGCCAACAATCACGCAACTTTTATTCAAATTTGATAATATTTCTCCATATTTGTCAAAATTTGTCAATTTACGTGATTATGATTATGTGATTATCATAATAATCATCTAGAGGGGTGTACGAGGATTATGGAAGTGGTAGACCCTTGTATGGCCCCTTAAGGGAGGGAAAAAACCGCTCCGAGGACTTTGGTAATATTACCTACAGTTGCAGTGTGTAAACTTGCATGACTCACTCTTAAAGTTTCATTGAAATTTAAATTTAAATGTCGTGTACACTCTAAATGTCAGGGGAATTTTTTTGTCCATAGAGAGATGCTCCTGTGTGCATATCCTGCAAGATGCAAGTATTCAACTTAAAAAGTTACAGATTTGTGTTTTGTCACTGGACAATTTTTTTGTTTTGTCTAACGACCGATGCAATCTTGTTACTTTGTTACGACGCATATTTGTATCCTGCAAGATGTGCACAGTTTGATCACGGTGTAGAATATAGAATCTACTCGACCCACTGTCATGGAGGGCTGTTGATGAATTATTGCATTCTGTTTAATTTGTTCTACTTGGTGAAGAGGAGATTTCCACACTTATCCGAATTTCAACTACACTGGTAAAACAAATGTATAGTTCTAAACATCAATTGATGTTTAACTGCTAATGTTTAATGTTTAAACACTATATCATGTTTAGTTCAAACTATACATGAGCAGATTCTAAACACTTTGCAAGTGTTCAGTTGGCTATACACTTGGCGCAGCGTGGTATCCCTATGCTTTTCCACGTGAAGCCTCGCCCAAGTGTATACTTCTATACATCACGATATGTTTAACCTCTATACATTTACGAAGTGTATAGGTGTTAAACGTCTTGTCATGTTTAGTTCCTGCTATACATCATGTCATGTATAGAATCGCTAACTATACACCATGATGCATAGAACTAAACATTTGTTTTACCAGTGTAATTTTTCTTAGATGAGATTTGCGTGATGAAAATTCTGCTCTTCATTTACGGGAACTTTCAGTATGTGGGAAAACTTACCTATGTGTAGAAAACAATTTCACATTTTCTGAAAACTTGTCGAAACCACTTTATATGAAAATGATGCAGGTGTGTCGGACCGCTCGGCCTCACAGTAAATTTACCCTATTTAAAAAAAAAAAAAAAAAAAAAATCCCCCGTTCTGCGAGGATTTCGTGAAATCGCATTTTTTCTTTGAACTTGCGCTGTTTATGGGCAAAATAGAAAGAAGAAAGAAAAAGGAAAAAAGGAAAAGAAAAAAAGGCCGTACTGGGAACTCCAAACTGAAAAAAAAATTCGTGCTATCATTCGGACTGATTACCGCGTGTTGATCTTTACGCGGATAAATGTTTCTTAAAGAGTGTAGACGTGGAGACTTAAGGAGCATCCGCACTACTCCTTTTCTCTGTCTATCTGCCTACACGCACGACCATGCGCGTGCCCTGCAATTCCGTAAACTAGTTCCCCGCGGCCTCCGCCGCCTCCCCTTCCTTTCGCTTTCATCTCTCCTCGCGATCCATCTCCTCGGCGGCGCGTCCCACCCCGGCAGGCCTCAGCTGCCACACACGCGACACCTTCCTCCTCAACCCCTTCCTTCCTCCCCCTTCCTACCCTCTTCTCACCCTCTCCACTACTCGGCACACGGAATTTTTCAAAGCTCCAACTCAAAAGAATAACAAATTAGCCCCTTTTTTATTATTTTATTTTTTTATTGGGAAGGGAGCGCATTTTGAATCCTGGGGAACAACGTGTCTAAAGCTGGCGTTGCTTTCCTTAATTTTAAAAATCAGTCGAGGTGTACCGAAGGTTGGGACGTAGACAAAATAAGTTCACTGCCACCCCCACCGGCTCTGGCCCCTCTGGCCTCGGGTGTTCGTGTGTGTGTGTGTGTCTCTCTCCGTCCCTCCCGCACTTTGAATGCGGCTGTCTGTGTGTGCTCATCAACGCTGTGAACCACCAAGCGCAGGCATCAGCAGCGTGGGATCTGTTTGCGCAAGCCCTATCTGCACATCTTGCATTCCCGAGGCGTCTGCGGCCGCGCCGGGCGGGGCGGGGCGGGGCGGGGCGGGGCGGGGCGGGGCGGGGCGGGGCGGGGCGGGGCGGGGCGGGGCGGGGCGGGGCGGGGCGGGACGGGGCGGGGCGCCTGCCCAGCACACACCTTATGTTACAAGGTGGTGCAGCACTCGCGCAGGGGCGGGGCGGCTCGGGGGGGGCTGCAGCAACGTGGCCCGGCGGGGCGCACCTCACTCCGCAGATCGCAATTCCGACACAGGGTTGGGGCTTTTGTGAAGAGTTTGCTCAAAGCGGGCCCTCGCGCGTGCACGGCCGGCCGCCGCCGGGGCCCCGGGGCCCCCGCGGGGGTCAGTAGCCCAGCCACACACTGCCAGAAAGGAATAGTTCTGGATGTTTATATCACTCAGTTTTCCGCAGAAACTCGCTTCTGAGAAATTGTGAAACAATATTTCAGAGATATAGAATCTCTACACAATGTACATTCCTAACCTATCAGTGTGCATAGTAGTACACCCTCTTTTTTAGGCCCCTGTAGGGAGCCTTCTTCCTTTCGCCCGAAAATTTTATTTTTCTCGACGCTGGATTATTAAGACCACAGCAATTTTTGTCGTACGGATTCAACGAAATTGCAATAGAAAATAGTTTGTAAAATTAAAAAAAAAATGAAACTGTATCTGATTGCAAACTGTCTGACCAGATCCGAGTAATTTCAAATCCAATGCGCAAAATCAGTTGCTAAGGCAACAATACCCATGCCGCGTGGGTGGAGCTAGCAGCGGCGGCCATGCTCCCCGCTTCATATATCCAGTATTATTTTGGTTCGCTCATTTCTCAACTCAAAGCTTTGAAAAGCATTTACTTTAAACAATGACCTAAGCACGACCTTGTGTCTATTTTTCTGTAGTGTCTAAAATTCTCTCAACAAATTAAAGGTGAGTTTTGGGAGTTAGATAATAGTCCATGTGTGCGATTTGAGCGAGGAGGCCTCAACTCCTGAAATCATGTGTATACAATCGCTGATGTCTTCGAAATCATTGTCAAAAAATGTGGATCTATTGTCGAAAAAAAAACTGATTTGAGAGCGTATTTTGGGCTCATAAAGCTCAAAATACGCTTGTATTTAATTTACGAATTATTTCTTTCATTATAAGAAATGTAATCATGTGAAATCATGTGAAATCACGGGTGCAAATTTTGGGTGAGTTGAGGCCCCCTCGGATTTGAGGCATCATGTAAAAGCATCTCCTATGTTTATTGCAAGTTCTCAATAACCTTGATAGTTCTGACTTCAGTTCTTTCTCATTTTGTGGCAAGTTTTAAGACCTAGGGGCCGTTTAACGCGTTAGCGTTAGAAATTTTTTTATGATTAATTTTATGCTAAACATGTAAGACTTGTAATCATGCATTACGAAGTGTGTAATCCTGTTGGAATTAATGAAAGTACAGAGGATGATAACATCGTGCACCCAGGAATTCATCCAGCACACAATTGGCAAAAACTTATTATCTTGCATATTATATTTCATCTGGCCAACAAGGATGTGGCGAAATTGCCGCGGTCATACTTTTCGCTTAAACAGCGCCGGGGGGCGAGGTGGCTCTAGTCGGGTGCGATCTGGCCACCCCCGTGCCACGCCGAGATCAAGTGACGTATGCACACAGCAGGGCATCACAATTCCATCCCACCCTGGAAGCTCCATTTAAGTTTTCCAATTAGGTTGCCCTTGTTCAAGTTTTCTAACCGTTGCTGCCGCCGGCGCGGTGGTTTCGCGGGGCTGTATGGAGACCGACGGGCCGGGAGGCGGGCAGGGGGGTAGCAGGGCGTGGCGGGGACAGCGTCAAGCGCTTGAGGAGGAGGAGGAGGAGGAGGAGGCGACGTCGTTTCTGGTTGTGGACGCCGCGACGCTAATTTAGGACGGCGCCTCAAAAGCGTTTGTCACGCGAAACGTAAAATCGCGAAGGAATCGCAGGAGAGAATGGGAGAATTGGGTGGACGAACCGCAGCGCGCGGGTTGCATTCTCTAATTTTCGTATTTTCGTAGACTTGAGATAATTTATCTGGACTCGTTTACCACGCACGCGTTTGAGCTTAATGTGTTGCCCGCTGTCAACTAAAGTGGAGTCAGCAGTTCGTCGTCAAGCCAATTCAGCAACCGTAAATAACAATAAAAGTATCTCATGACCCCCAGAGCGACGCGGTGACGCGCTGGGTGCAAGGGGGGAAAAATACTCCATAGAACGAAATATGCACCTCCAAAAACCATTCCGCGCTCGCAAATATTAGAGCGATCCGCCGCGGAGCAATCTCTGCCGCATCAGATGTTTTGCCCCGCGGCGAGCCGGCCCTGGCGCTGTGCTGGCGACGGGCGATGTGTTGGCGTGGTCGGAAATAGGATGAATAATTGTGGGAAACAGAGTGAGGGCGCGTTCGGCTAGAATGGAGAGGTTGGGAAGGGGTGAGCGGGAGCGGAGGTGGAGCTCTGCGTGCCTGCCAGGTGGACGGGCCATTTTCAACGAACAACGAAACGCATCGTGTAGTATTCTCCCCCCAAAACTTATTACATAGTGTTCCGGGAGGAACGCGAAGCTGAGGGGGGGCTTCCCTTCTATAAAACCCTCGATTCCCTGTTCAGGTATTTCAAGTTATTTTGTAACGAAAAATATTTTAGGGCACAAGGAGTGGTTTGAGCGCTTTCGGTGATAGGGTAACGAAAATTCAGTGTACTTTTATCTTTCTAATGGTCACTCGTTTACGCTCATATGTCCCCCCGTTGAAAAGATAATGCCAAAAAGATGAAAACAATTTCGGTTAAGTTAGCACGCCCTGCGGCCAACTCATGTATTTCTGTGTACACTTACCTTGTACTTCTCGTATTTCTCTTGTACTTTTCGGTATTTTTCTCGTATTTTTGTTGAGTATTTCGGTGTATTTCTGTTTATTGTAGAGTATTTCCTTGTATTTTTAGTGTATTTCTAGAAATACACAGGCATTTCTATGTACACGTTCTTTTCGAGTTGGCCGCCCCTCGGGTGTAGTGCCGAGCAATCACCGGCTAGTCTGAACCGGATCGAACGTGCTCTCTAAACGTCCTGCATGCTACGGGGTGCTGAGCAGCTCTGCCCTCGCCTCCCGCCGCCCGCCTGGCTCTCGTCCATGCACGTGCCAATACAATGCAATAAGCTCTCGCCTGACATCTTCTTTTGGTCGGCGTGTCTTTTACCCTCGACAAAAAGAGATACTTAGAGTAAGACGTAAGAGGAAATGAGCCACCAATTTTACGCCAGACATCTTTTGCCGGACAAAAGCGGGCCAAAAATGTGGTGGTGGATGTCCATTGGTTTTGGCGGGGGTTTCGGTTCGAAAGAACCGTCGCGCGAAATCACCCTTAATGTGAGTGGGAGTTTAGCGGTGCGCGGTGGCGGGGCAAAGTAACGCTCAGGACGAAAAAAACGTGGAAGAGGGACAGGGATGGATGAAAGTCAGAGGGAAGGAACGATCAGAGTAAGGAAATGTTCTCCTTTTTTCCAATCATTGAGGAATTAAAAGTTCGGCCGAAGTGCCCTAAGGTAGCGCATCTCAAACCAGTTTATCAATTCCCACTGTCTGATTAAGTTAGAAAGAATACGAAAGTTCCGCACCAGTGGGCAGGCCAAGCCAGCCCGGCGCTCGCAAGCGACCAGGGGCGTCCGTATCCCGCCCGAGCCTTCCCCCTCGTCCTCGTCATATTTCATGATTTCCCCCTCCACCGGCGATGGGCGCGGCCCTCGCGAGCTCCTTTATTTTCTTATTTTCTCGCCGTATCACCGTTTTCCTCCTCTGTTTCCCTTTGGTTATTCTGGCATTAGAAAGTGTCACTTTCTGCGACGTTCATACCAAGGGGATGACCATAACAATCGCCCTGCAGTCCCACATATCCCTACTCTGCGCATTTAAAAAAGGGGAAAAAAAGTTAGACCGCAGCCCCCTACGCTAAACCCGCCCCCCGACTCGGTCCCATGTGCAAGTCCCTTAAAGTGTCGTAAAAGTAGCACGGCGACAGTAAACTTTGCGGTGAGCGGCGGAGGCTGATGTTATTCCCGTTAGTGGGCCAGTTGGACCGGTGGGACTCCCCTTCAGGGGCAAAGCACGGCTGGCACAATGGCTGTTGCGGTGAGGCGGGGTGCGGCAGGGGGCGGGGGAGGGTCTGAGGGTGGTTAGCGGTGGTGGCCGGGCTTGGGGAGGGGAGAGGTTGGATGGCCATCGCGTCGTCGGGAACCAAACTTCTTTCGTAATTACTAATGCAGTTGCTGTGTTCCTCTGCACCCACTTGTCCCCAGCGGCTAAGAGGACGCCAGGACGAGCCACGAGTCTGGTCCTACCCTCATTTTTTTAATATTTTTTTATTTTTTAATTTGTGTAGCCAAAAATTGATTAGGAATCTTCGGATTAAAAGTGGTCTGAGCTGCCGGGAAACGTATGTGCCATGGAGTACGGGAATACTGAAAAGTTCTCATACACTAAATCTTAAGTACGTCTAGTTACTTTTAGATTTAATAGAAATCGAAAGATATCGGGGTTAAATTGTACACAAAATTGGTTTGAAAAATGATTGTAAGTACGGGTTACATAAAACACTTTCAAAACTGATTCCTTAATGAACAAGGTGAGAAAGGAATAAGGGTTGAAGCTTAGAAAGTGCACACAGTCGCATAATTGACACAAGTGAATAGAACCAGTATGAACAGTGACGAAGAGTGATCCGAACAGATTCCAACTAATATCAAATCCTCTATATTCATAAAACAAGAAACACTTCCTCCTCGATTTAACGACAAACAGTTCTCGAAAAATTGATAGAATGAAAGTAAGAAAAATAGAATAAAAAACGAGAAAGACTGCGCTGTAGCATTTTAGGATTAGACGCAACGGGCTGCTACGTGACGTGTATTAACCTCAATTACATTTCAAATACTGAAAATGAGTAAACAGAAAACTTAAAATAGCCTCAGAATGCAAAAGATTTCATGGTCCCCACAATTATTAAGAGGAATGTGTAATGCGTAATGACACGATTGGAAAACATTTTATGTAAGGCAAAGTACACAAAAATTAATTAGGCATTTGGTCGCAGCCCGCATTTAGCGAAACTTCACATTATAAAAATATCACAATAATTCAAGCCTGATTATAGCAAACAAAATAAAAGGTACGTATTATATGCATTTACATGGCGCAAAATAAACATTCAGCTTTTCTATTGACCTGAAGAGGCATCGAGAAACTAACGAAACTAAGATTAGGACAAATGAACACAACAGGTTATCGCATTTTATTTCAAATATTGAAATTACGAGGAAAAATGGATTTCGAAACCTTTGTTAACGCCTGACGTAGGCTAAGTTCCTTTTTATTACGAAAGGCGTCGACTAAATCAGGTACTTGAGGGTTGAACGGCATTTCAAGCTGTTCAAGAAAGTTGAAACGACACTCACAGGTAATCTGTCTAGCCACACACGTTCACATTTCGAGAAAAATAACTCCTTGCAGCATACAAAAATAAAATTTACCAGCGTCGGCCCACGACCACATATATCACACATAAACAGACCCATCCCAATATTTACAAATTAATACAGGCACGCTGGTATCGAGTAGAGCTTATGAGATAACTGAGCACATTGGTCTTCAAGTCAAGACGTTGGTGGCAATACCAGACCGGTTATGCGTCGCCCCAAACCACTGCGGTCTTTGCGCGATCCACGCTGAGCAGGAAGCTGCCGTAGGGATGCCAGGAAACGGCCGTCACAGCGTTCCTGGGCAGAATAAACCGGGAGCTGAGAGGAAGGGTGGGGACGCAAGACACACAAAGACACACAGCAAAAGGAACGAGAAACGGGGTGACACAAAGGGGGCGAAGAAAGGGTATGCATGCAGACACAACAAGGACAAGAGACGCAGAGAGAGAGAGAGAGAGAGAGAGAGAGAGAGAGAGAGAGAGAGAGGGAGGGAGAGGGAGAGAGAGAGAGAGAGAGAGAGAGAGAGAGAGAGAGAGAGAGAGAGAGAGAGAAGGAGGAAAAGGAACGGAAAGAGGTAAGGCATGGTGTTAATTGCTCGACCAGAGGCGCTCAAGCACACGTTACGTCTCGTCAATCAACTAGAAGGCGAAGTACTTACTGGTGCTCCTTAAGGATGTGCTCCACCTTGTTCGTATCCACGTTCCAGATGTACACGGAGCCGTCCGCCGAGCCCACCGCGATGTAGTGCGCGTCCGGACTGAAAGCGGCCCGCGTGAAGTCGCAGCCCACCTTAAACCCGTCAGCCCTGCACAAACACAGACACACCAGGCGACTCAAAAATTAGGAAAGTAACTGAGAGTAAAAACATTCCTAATCCTGTGAGATTTTTAGATTCATCGAAAGTTCAATTGGACTATTTTAGTACTAAAAGTTTATTTAGATAAGTTGATTTCGATAACTGCGATCAAAATTAAATTTGAAAAATTCTAACGCTAACGCGTTAAACGGCCCCCTAGGTTTTAACACTAACTCGAGAATGAGAAAGACTTAAATAATTTTCAGTCAAAAAGTTATCAAACCAAAGCGTGAATTTCATCTGCCTCACATTTTCCACATAACATGTCATCACCCTCTGGGCCAGCAATCAACAACGCTGCCGCAAGCAATCACCAGAAACCCAAAGATGCGAGCTGAATCGACAATTATATTAAAAAAAAAAAAATCGATTTTACGAAAATCTGTTAGGCACGAAGTTGCATTAACTTTTTGGCTTCATTAAAGACTTTCGTGGATGGTCTAGGTGAATAAGAAAATAAAATCTACTTTTTTTTGTTAAGTAAAAAACAAAATGTTTCACCTCAGTGTTTGATCAGTGTCACTAGTACAGCGGGTTAGATGCCAAATTTCAGCTATCTAGCTCAAAACGGCTAAGAAATTAGTCTGTCAGTAAAATTTGTCCGATGAGCTTGATTTTTGAACTGTAGGCTAGTAATGCAATGGTTATTCGAAAACTGCGTTAGCAATTTTATTCTAACATGTCCTTCAAAATTTTAGTCTTTGAACAACTGTGCATAAGTTGAATCAACAGGTCCCCCCCCTCCCCCAGCCGCGGTCCTCCCCTGCGCGCCGATAGGCGTCGAGCCTCTCAAACAATACCGAGCCACCCAGCCGGCTCGGCACAGAGTGCTCGGCTCGCAATCACTATAGAAACTAAGGATGCAAACTAAAATTGCTCAAAAACGTATAGACAAATTAACATCAAATACACCTTGAAAATTTTCTAATTTTTCAAAATATTTTTCAGTTCTCTTACGTAAAAATCGTATAGAAACAATCGTCTACTTCCATAAAGGGCCATTGTCGAGGAGGAATAAGAAAACATTCTGGCGAATTGAAAAGGCACCCCTAACGGGGGCCTAAAAATCGTTCAATTTTTGATATTTTAAAAGAATTTTAATAATTGTTTTGGCGATTTTCGTTTATAGAAATCGAAAATCAGGTATCAAGTTCGATAATTGCCTTCTTATTATCTTATTTTTTTTCTTTTCTTATCTTTCACTTTTCCTTGTTTTTCTTTTAAATATATATTGTTTAAAATAAAAGCTTTGCGATTACAAACGAACAATCAAATCGACTCCCCTTTCGGTGATTTTGAAACCCGTCTTTTCCGGTTATATTTCGTGAGCGCACAGCCCGACCTGGCCTGGCGCGGGCGCGGCTTGAAACCAGCACACTTATGCGGTGCGGTGGGGGCGGCCGCCGTGTCGTGTCGCGGGCGCCGGTGCAGACTGATCTCAAAGGGCGCAGCCGAGCCGTTTGTTCCTACAATGGCCGAGGCATTAGGCGAGGCGCAGAATTGGGACGCATTAAGACTGAGCTCAACTAATCAAGGAGAGGCACGGAAGAGCGAGGCGAGGGCGGCTCGGCAGCCGGGCTGGCGCCTACCGTGTTGGCCGCCCTGATAGGAAGCAGCGCGGAGGCTGCTGCACGATAATACGGAAAGAGGACAGAGCGCGGGATCACTATTCGCCCTGTCTGCCTTCGCGCGCAGACGACCCGCATTTCATCAGGCTGCCGCTCGTGCTGTCCTGCACCACCTCTGCAGTGGACTCAGCCGTCTCGGCTTTACAAAGTCCCTGCGGCCGCGCTGAGTCACATCCGGGTAAACGGGGCTTAAACCTCGTCTAGGCGCCGCGCTCTGGGTCGGTAAGGGGGGGGGGGTCCCCAACACTAAACCGAAGGTCGCGCCGGTTACCTCCGCCTCAACTCCCTTATTGGTCCGGCGGCGGCGGCACCTTCCACACTGTCGCGTGCAGCCGTTCGACCCCTGGCCCGCCGTAAAAAAAAGGAAACAGCACACAGAACAGAAAAAGTAAAGGAATTTGGGCCAGGCTTAACGCAGGAAAGGGACCACCACTAGCGAAGCGGAAGCTGCCGGAGCCGGTCCGGAGGATAACGGGGGTAACGGGGAAACGAGCGCGCGATCAAACAGTTAACACGCCCGTAGGGGTATTCTCTACACATAAACCTTTTACAGACGCATCAAGGTAATACCCATTGTACTAACATGCAACAGATATACTCTGAAATTTTGAGTGGAACACCAAACATAATTTCCTTTCATACTAATACCGAGTTTTCTGTACAAAAATTCTTCGAAGCGAATACCTCCTCACCGGTACGCGAGCGCTCGCGCAACGACACACGTTATTTGCAAGGGAAAAGGAGCCGCAATTCTCGTTCACCTTATTGCGGCGCCCGGCATGGACCAGAGACGCGGGCTGCAGAAGCGCGCGCCACGGGATGCGTGCTCGCAACTCATGCCTATTTTGTTGAAGTCAGTGTGAAGTAAAAAGGCAAACACTAAATATAAAAGAAAATTAGAAAGAAAAAAAAACTGTGAGGTAAGGCCAGCTGGTGGGTCAGGAGAGAGAGAGAGAGAGAGAGAGAGAGAGAGAGAGAGAGAGAGAGAGAGAGAGGAGAGAGAGAGAGAGAGAGAGAGAGAGAGAGAGAGAGAGAGAGGTGTACCAAAGAGAACCATGAAAGAAGCAGACTCGCCACCAAGCCGCCCCGACCCCAACTCGACGCACAAAAAAATGTCATCTTGCAAAATTGTCGGTGTCCCAAGGTTAATATGGAGATGAGGGGGAAGGGGGCGGGGAGCTTGCGGGGGAGCGGGGAGGTGTGGAGGGTGGGAGGGTGGGAGGGAAGGGGTCGGTAGTTCAATCTGTGCGAGTCAACGTAAAAGTGGGGCGGCGGGGGTAGCGTGTACCCCGGTGTACCCCCACACCCTTCTCTGCCTGCAGCCTCTCGCGCGCAGAGGTGAAATATTTGACGAGCAGCGCCAACGCCCTCGTCTTTTCAGCAGCGACCAGCCCTGCCCTGCCCTGCCCTGCCCCTGCCCTGCCCCTGCCCTGCCCTGCCCTGCCCCTGCCCTGCCCTGACCCTGCCCTGCCCTGCCCTGCCCCTGCCTTGCCCCTGTCCTGCCCCTGCCCTGCCCTGCCCTGCCCTGCCTCTGCCTCTGCCCCTGCCCCTGCCCCTGCCCCTGCCCTGCCCTGCCCCTGCCCTGTCCTTGCCCCTGCCCTGCCTCTGCCCTGCCCTGCCCCTGCCCCTGCCCCTGCCCCTGCCCCTGCCCCTGCCCCTGCCCTGCCCCTACCTCTGCCCCTGCCTCTGCCCCTGCCCCTGCCCCTGCCCTGCCCTGCCCTGCCCCTGCCCTGTCCTTGCCCCTGCCCTGCCCTGCCCTGCCCCTGCCCCTGCCCCTGCCCCTGCCCCTGCCCTGCCCCTGCCCTCCCCTGCCCTGCCTCTGCCCTGCCCTGCCCCTGCCCCTGCCCCGCCCTGCCCTGTCCTTGCCCCTGCCCTGCCTCTGCCCTGCCCTGCCCTGCCCTGCCCTGCCCCTGCCCCTGCTCCTGCCCCTGCCCCTGCCTCTGCCCCTGCCTCTGCCCCTGCCCCTGCCCCTGCCCCTGCCCCTGCCCCTGCCCTGCCCTGCCCCTGCCCTGTCCTTGCCCCTGCCCTGCCTCTGCCCTGCCCTGCCCCTGCCCCTGCCCCGCCCTGCCCTGTCCTTGCCCCTGCCCTGCCTCTGCCCTGCCCTGCCCTGCCCTGCCCTGCCCTGCCCTGCCCTGCCCCTGCCCCTGCCTCTGCCCCTGCCTCTGCCCCTGCCCCTGCCCCTGCCCCTGCCCCTGCCCTGCCCTGCCCCTGCCCTGTCCTTGCCCCTGCCCTGCCTCTGCCCTGCCCCTGCCCCTGCCCCTGCCCCTGCTCCTGCCCTGCCCTGCCCCTGCCCCTGCCCCTGCCCCTGCCCCTGCTCCTGCCCTGCCCTGCCCTGCCCCTGCCCCTGCCCCTGCCCCTGCCCCTGCCCTGCCCTGCCCTGCCCCTGCCCTGCCCTGCCCTGCCCCTGCCCCTGCCCCTGCCCCTGCTCCTGCCCTGCCCTGCCCTGCCCCTGCCCCTGCCCCTGCCCCTGCCCCTGCCCCTGCCCTGCCCTGCCCTGCCCTGCCCTGCCCCTGCCCTGCCCCTGCCCCTGCCCCTGCCCCTGCCCCGCCCTGCCCCGCCCTGCCCCTGCCCTGCCCTGCCCTGCCCTGCCCTGCCCTGCCCCTGCCCCTGCTCCTGCCCTGCCCTGCCCTGCCCTGCCCTGTCCTTGCCCCGCCCTGCCCCTGCCCTGCCCCGCCCCTGCCCCTGCCCCTGCTCCGCCCTGCCCCTGCCCTGCCCTGCCCTGCCCCTGCCCCTGCCCCTGCCCCTGCCCCTGCCCTGCCCTGCCCTGCCCTGCCCTGCCCTGCCCTGCCCTGCCCCTGCCCCTGCCCCTGCCCCTGCTCCTGCCCTGCCCTGCCCTGCCCCTGCCCCTGCCCCTGCCCCTGCCCCTGCCCCTGCCCTGCCCTGCCCTGCCCCTGCCCCTGCCCTGCCCCTGCCCCTGCCCCTGCCCCTGCCCCGCCCTGCCCCGCCCTGCCCCTGCCCTGCCCTGCCCTGCCCTGCCCTGCCCTGCCCCTGCCCCTGCTCCTGCCCTGCCCTGCCCTGCCCTGCCCTGTCCTTGCCCCGCCCTGCCCCTGCCCTGCCCCGCCCCTGCCCCTGCCCCTGCTCCGCCCTGCCCCTGCCCTGCCCTGCCCTGCCCCTGCCCCTGCCCCTGCCCCTGCCCCTGCCCCTGCCCCTGCCCTGCCCTGCCCTGCCCTGCCCTGCCCTGCCCTGCCCCTGCCCCTGCCCCTGCTCCTTCCCTGCCCTGCCCTGCCCTGCCCTGCCCTGCCCTGCCCTGCCCTGCCCTGCCCTGCCCTGCCCTGCCCTGCCCTGCCCTGCCCCTGCCCTGCCCCTGCCCTGCCCCTGCCCTGCCCTGCCCTGCCCTGCCCCTGCCCTGCCCTGCCCTGCCCTGCTGCCTCCGCTCTGACCATCGCGTTGGCAGGGTCCGTAGCGCCACAAACGCGGCAGCTGGCGCAATTACGAGAGTGGTGAATATGAGAAGGCAGTTGTCACGAGGGATTTCAAACGCGCCCGCCACGCAAACAAAATGTTTGAAAACAAAACACAGCCTGCCTCGCGCGTTGTGCCGGCGGGATACAAGGCTGCACTGCTTTCGCATCACAAGGCTCAAGACAAGGGTGGTATACTTCACCGCAGCCTTGACCGGAGGCGGCGGCGGCGCACACAAAGTTTGCCGGGGCCGGGCGAGGATGAAAGCTGAAACGGAACTTGCACCTCTCTGCGCGCCGGGTTACACAAACGCACAGCTACTTGCAGGTACGGAAGGCAGAGAGGTGGGGGGGGAGGGGGGGGTGCCAGCCCGGCCGGAATGCCCCCCGCACCGCCCGCGGTGGCTTGATGGGGTGCGAGGGGGGCGCAGGGAGGGGGTTGAGAGAGTGAGAGAGGGGGGGAAGGGGAGGGGCAGACAGTTTCTGCAGCTCGGAGTGAAAATAAATTACACCCCTACGTTCATTATGTGGGTAAACAGGCCGGCATAGCACAGCAGTACAGTCTGCTCCCGTAGTCCCCGGGGGCCCGTCCCTAACCACGACTGTGGCCGCGCGCGGCCGGCCCGGCCCGCTGCCAAACGAGACCCTCTGGAGGCACGCAATCGTCACGCCGGGCTGAGCGGCGCCGCCCCGCCCCGCCCCGCCCCGCCCCGCCCCGCCCCGCCCCGCCCCCGCCCCGCCCCGCCCCGCCCCACCCCACCCCGCCCCGCCCCGCCCCGCCCCGGCGTCCCGCTCGCCGGGTACATCGCCCGCGGTAGCACAACGGTTCCGAGTTTGTTTTCTTTGTTTTAATTATTGCAACTTTTTCACAGTCAGGAGTTAGGCATGAGTTTGGGCGGTAGCAGGGCGGTAGTCTTCCCCCGTGGAAACTTAACGACGTAGCGCCCGCCGACGGGCGGGTAGGCAAGCCGCAGCGTAGCGGCGCGCGGCGGGCTGGTCTACCTCCCAGGCGCTCCGCACGGCCCGGCCGGCCCCGGCCACATCCAGACAAGTTATCGTATTCTGCCGAGAGGAAGAAGAGCACGGCCGATGGCCGATCAGGAGGCAGCGCGACGCTCAAAGGCCGCGTATCCGCGACTAATGGAGGGCGGGGAAAGAGGAAAAAGACGTCGGGGCCGTGAGGGGCTCAGCCCCGCCTAACGAGCCGGCAGGGGCCCAGCCCGGCAGGCCTGGGCGGGAGCAGGAGGGGGCAGCGGAAAGGTGGATCCGGGGGCCGGAGCCGCGGCCGGAGCCGCGGCCGGGGCCGGGGCCGGGGCCGGGGCCGGGCGCGGGGCCACACATAACGAGCATAAGTCTCCCTCTCCGGTCCCACCAGGCAGCAGCCTGCCTCTTTGCTCTCCCGCTCTCTCCCCCTCTCTCTCTCTCTCTCTCTCTCTCTCACCCTCTCACTCTCGCCGCTCGTAGCGGGGGGAGGAGTAGGGGCAGTGTATAAACGCACAGCTAGTCGCTGCTGCAACGCTGCTGCAAAAGTTTTAATTTACCCACGGGCCCGCCTTGGACCATGCGGGTCGCGTTTAAATAGCGCCCCCTCCGTCCCTATCATACAGCTACCCTTTCTCTTGCACCCACTTTCTCTTTGTTTCTCACCCCCCCCCCTCTCTCTCTCTCTCTCTCTCTCTCTCTCTCTCTCTCTCTCTCTCTCTCTCTCTCTCTCTCTCTCTCTCTCTCGTGGCCGCACGCAGCCGGGGCGGGACCAAACGCATTATGTATAGGCCAAGTGTGTGGCGCTGCACCACCGCGCGCACCCGAACAGCCAAGGTGAACGTTCAACAACTGCGCCCCCGCGCGCCTTTTTAAAAATGTATTCTGATATCGGCGCCACGCCTGAGCGGCCGCGTACTCGCGCGCGGGGGAGAACCGTCCATACAACGAGTTCCCCTCCTCCCTCATCTTCTTCTTCTTCTTCTTATACTTCTCGCGCGCGACCCTCAAAGTTTGTTAGCGGCTCATTCATGCTTGATGTGTTCCGCGAGGGCAGACGAGCAAGACCGACCCCCCCCCCCCCCTCTTTTTCTCCTCGCCCCAAAACCTTCGTCGACGGGCCGTGGCGGGGCGGGGCGCTGCCGCTGCCAAAGCGAGAGAGAGAGAGGTCCGGGAGACACAACACAGACCCCCACACACACACACAATCCGTGCTAGTTCTATCAGTCTCAATAGGGTCGCTGGTCCTTTCATTCGCATGGTGTGGGGGTCCGGAGCGGGGAGGGGGCGGGGCGAGGGCGCTGCGGGGTGGAGGCGGCAAGACCGCCGCGGCGCGGCTCGGCTAGCTCGCGAGGAACTTGTCACGTCCAGTAATTGACGGAGTTGGCCTCGAGCGCCACGAGTGTTGTGCGGCCCCCTACGCGCTTGCATTCGCCACAGGATAAAACGCTTTTAAAAAATTACAATCCTCTTTATTGGGAATGGTTCTTGAGTGCTAATTCAAAGCCACACGCCGAATGACACACCCGTTGTTTTTTTAACAGATTCGTTGTGAACTTTTGATTCCCGCGACATAATACAAGTTTGCGCTGCAACATTAAGTGGTAAAAATAACTGACACACATTTTCGAGTTTTGAACGCAGTGTTACACACTTACTGATCCTATTGTTGGGTTCTAAACTAAGCATCAAAAAGTGTTCGACACTGTTTCTAGTTCTTGAGAGTGTCAGTTGAACACTTACGAATTTAGAGTGCATTGTCACTAAAACTCACAAATATAGATGGTATCTTTTATGGGGAATCTTGCCAATCATTATTCTGACAAAGTCGTATGAACAATGTTAAAGTTCTGCGAAGTATTTGCTTCGCAGGTCTACAAAGAATTCTCACTCTTCGTAAATGGCAAGGCATTTGCTTCGTAACAGACACTTTGCAGGCTGCAAAGAATTTCTTTGTAGTCTGCGAAGCACAAGCTTTGGAGCCTACGAAGAATCATTTTTATTTGTAACGTTACGAAGCAAATGCTTTGCAGTTCACGAAGAGTGAGAATACTTCGCAGAACTTTAACAGTGAAGCCACAGCCCACGGCCCACGGCGTGATTATTGGCGTGGCAAATAAAAATGATTCGAGACAAAAGTCACATATGAAATGGTAAAATAGAATCACAATTTTAGAACTTACGTAAAGGAGCAAACGATAGTGTTCATCCGCAGGTCGAGCATCTTGAGGGAGTCATCGCGTACGCAGCTCAGTAGGTACTTCCCATCTGAAACAAAAAGCGATGCACATGTAGTGAGACCAGACCTGTCCGTTCCTTGTCAGAGACCACCGGCGTTTCTCACAATCTGTCTCTTATAGACGACTCAAAACCCAAAGTTCAACATAAAATAATCCATCCCATATTTTCGCCTCACTTTTAATTTCATATAATTAATACACAAATCACAAATCTGAAATTCACTTTAAAGTTGCATGGTAACGCCACCTTCTACGCAATGGGTTGGACATTTGGTGGCGATTGGCACGACAGTCAACCTCAGAAGCGCTAACCATGGAAATTAGCAGACGGCGGGTTAGTTAGAACTCATTTCTTGCCAACATAGTTAATTTATCCGGGTGGGCTGGCGAGACTCTATTCCTCACCACTTTGGCATGAAAAATTCCCGAAAATTCCCCACCATGAACCGGGAATTCCCAGGCTGTTTGGTTTTATAAATTTGTAAATTTACTGAAAACTTGCTGGCAAGGGAGCGCTGCCATTCCAAGAGGGGAAAATTTCCTCTAATTTGTTTTACTTGTTCTTCACAATAATATCAATATTCTTGGTATATGTGAAGAGAACGAGTATTGTGTTCAACCCTGTAATTGAATATTCAATTTAAAGCTTAAAACACGATCTCTCTTACGTAAACGAAGTATTTTTTTCTCTACAATGAAAAGTTTTGAGTAAATCACGTTTGAAAATGTCCGTTTTCACGGCGTTTGAAGATACATTTGTTACTTAAATTTCTCACGAAAAACATCTCAATCTTAAACATATTTTAAATTGAAAACATATCATTCAGCTTTGATAAACGTTTCTTTTCCTCTGATGTGATGAGATAACAGTTATACTTTTCCTGTAAATGAAAGTTCTTTCGGACCCTGCAACTTTGGTATCGGAAAAAAGTGGGCCGACGCATTCAAATCGATATTTCGGTAATTTCGAAACGGCGCTAAACGCCAAAAATAGTTAACAATTAGAAACCTGTCCACGGCAAAAACGACTCCTGGGTTTCCCAGGGGAATTTGCGCATTTCCCAGGAGGTATCATCTTTCCTAGGGGATGTCCTGGGATTTCCAGGCAAAACTCCTGGGAAAAACTACTTTTTTCCAGGACATTCACTGGGATTCCAACTCTCCTGGGAATCTCAGGACTCGTTTCTGCCGTGTCGGACTTCTTCCACAACGTAGTGTCAGTGGGATCATGAAATTTCGGCAAGTTAACATAATTGCACACTTAACAAAACCAGTTTTGATACACATTCTACACTGAAAATGGAGGAGTCGCCTTTTTCGATCTTGGAAGAGCGACTTTTCTGTACCAAATTTTCATGCTCCTGGGAGAGCGACATGCATGGACATCGCTCTATTTGAGTCACTTTGATTACTCTTTTTGAGTCAAATCATCAAATGTCACTCTTCCGGAGCGATTTTTAAAATTCCAGAAAATACTCGATTTGAGTCGTTTTAGCGAAAGTCACTTTTACTAGGCGATGAAAAAATACTCCGCTTATTACGGGCGAGAAATGTGACTAGTATCTTTCCAGTGTAGTTGTAAAGAACAAGTTCCTTCACTTTATATCAATTTTGCTCTTTGCAAAATTGATATTTTCAAACATTTTATATTTAGGCTGATGTCTTTGCTTCTTGTTTTTCTTCAGTTATCTGAAAATTATTTTGTTCAATTTCCACAACGATATTTTTTTTGGTTTTTGATTCGTTGGGACAAATTCTGCTGATCCACTCTCGAACAAGTTGAGCGCCGAACGCCGGAGTGACTGCGGTCCCGGAATCCGTCAGCCAATACCAATCAATTAATGGTATTTGAATAATCCCCTAGCTGCCCTTCCCTTCTCCTCCCCCGCGACCCCGGCAAGGTCCCGGCCCGGCCTGGCGCTGGTAAACTAATCATAGCTGCCCCACCCGCGGCGCACGGGGCATCGCCAGGCCGCGCGGAGTGTGTGCGCCGGAGGCGCGCGGGGTATCGCCGCAGCATCCCTCGCACGCCGGACCCTCCGCTAGGGCGCGCCACCAGGTCCTTTCCAGAGGCTGCGGACGCGCTCAGAGTAGTCCCACTGCCAGGCCCCGGGTAAAAGGGCGGCAACGTTTGAAACAGGCCCGCCACAAAAACTACGTTACACGAAAATGTTGCCTTCCTTGAGGCGAGTAGCGCGCCAGGGGTCCTTCACTGTAATTTCAAGCGTTCACCGATTTTTCTAGTTTTTCGTGACTTTCCTTGATTTTTTCCTGATTTTTCTCTTGACTTTTTTCTTATTGAGTTCAAGGGTGCACACTGATATTTTTAGTGAATGACCCCTCGGTAGCGCATCATGTGGAAAGTAATGTTGCAGCATAAAGACTTTTAATTCGTAGGTTTCCCGCCCGCAACACTCCGGTCCGGCGATACTCTGCAGCAGAACGGTAACGAACAGGTGAGAAAAAGAGCGTCCCAAGGGTCACGGGCCTGGACGCTGCAGCCCAAACGAGATTGGCGCTGTAGGATGATCCGCATCAGTGCGGAAACAATACTCGAAGTAAACAATGGGTGCCGGGGCCGCTGCGCGCCCGGGGCGGGCCCGGCAAGGCCCGGGGCGGTCTGGGAGTGGGCCAGGTGCATTCTCAACTGCATACCACGACCCCGGCTTTAATAAAGACAAGCTGCTGATACTACGTATCATCTGCTAAAAATTCTTTTACTGAAGACGTCCGACGTACTGAAAGTTTTTAGACGGATCGCAACAGGTAAAATTTCAGAGTACGATGTCTGATACTTTGATGGGGAAGGATAAATCTTTGAGAAAACCACTTCATTGGAGAAAAATGTAGAGACTCAGTTTCCAGATTTCTTTTTTAAATATTATCTTACACAACACTGAAGCTGGCCGAAAGAAACAGTTAAGCTCATTTGTTCGTTTTATTTTTCACTTTCGGGACAGCAAGTATGGGGCACCGTCGTCGTGGACAACATTGCGAAGGGACGGACACGTTTAACATGGGACACTTGGACTTTCATGTTTTTCCTCGCCACGAAGAAAATATATCTCGTGCATATAAGCCCATCCACCTCTCCTGCACTGCTGAACTACAAGCATCTGCATTCCGACATCGCAGCGCAGAAAGATTTTAATGGCGATGTAATTGCTGCATCGAACTCCCACATCTCCACTCTCCTCACTCCCTCTCTCTCTCTCTCTCTCTCTCTCTCTCTCTCTCTCTCTCTCTCTCTCTCTCTCTCTCTCTCTCTCTCTCTCTCTCTCCCCTGTGATCCACGACCGATGGGGCACGCTACGCCAATCTCAGCCCCACAACCAGTTTCAGTCAACTCCCAAATTCTTTCCCAGCCGAGATCAGTGCAGGATAGCTCGTGGAGAACACCCAGCCTGACCCGGCCGGCCCGACCCGGTCACAGGCCACAGCGCGACTCGTTCGGTTCGGTCAAATGAAAAAGGCCAGAGAAGAACCCTTACAGTCAAATCAAGAATAAAATAGGAAGACGTTTCTTTGCCCGACGAAATGCGCTCTCTCTCTCTCTCTCTCTCTCTCTCTCTCTCTCTCTCTCTCTCTCTCTCTCTCTCTCTCTCTCTCTCTCTCTCTCTCTCTCTCTCTCTCTGTAGGGAATTTTTTCGTAATTTCACGAAAAAACACCTGTTAATTTTCTAACACGAACTTTTCGTTATTTGTAACAAAAACGAATACTTGTTAAATGACGAACAGTTCGTAGCCTTGTCTGGATTTGTGGATTAGCCATGCCATTGGTCATTTAGTACAACTGCTTTTAGTGCAACTGTTTTACAAGGAAAGGAAATGCATTTTAGGTATCAAATTACCAACAAACAGTTTGTTTATTTCCTTACGAACAGTTCGTAATCTGGATTTTACGACACTGTTCGTCAAATGCAAAATACGAACTGTTCGTATGGTAATTATTCGTAAAATAACGAAATCTACTAACAGTGCTCTCTCTCTCTCTCTCTCTCTCTCTCTCTCTCTCTCTCTCTCTCTCTCTCTCTCTCTCTCTCTCTCTCTATCTCTCTCTCTCTCTCTCTATCTCTCTCTCTCTCTCTCTCTCTCTCTCTCTCTGTCACACAGAGACGCACACACACGTCAAGGCCGAGGCAATAGGAGATGCACGCCGCCGAGCGCCGCAGCCCAGCAACGGAGGAATGCGTAGCATTCGAGCGGTCGACTTAGTCCGTAATTCTCCTATAAACGCGTCGTCTACTGCCGCTCGCATTGCGTTTCCGTTCGGCGACGCACTTTACGTTTTCTATTTCGTACTCTGCTTTTTTTTTCTTCTTTCGCTCGAATATATAAAGCGGGCCGGTAGCCGTCCGTCCGCCCGTCTGCCTGTCCGACCATTGATTGGCCGTAAAAATAAACTTCTTCATCATCATCAGCGGCAGCAGCCGCATTTAGGTGCACCCATTTCGCAGCGATTGATTAGCCCCTAAAGTGATGATCTTCAGACCTTTGCAGATAAAACTGTGCCGCTCGCAATTATGACCTCACAGCCCGCTAACGCCAGCTGATGGCGGAGGAGGCCCAACGCTGGATCGGGACCGGACATGAGGCGCAAGCCTCCGACGCAAAAGCTAATTCTAATTTTACCGTAAAAAAATACATGTTATAAAAAACATGTTGAATGATTCATAGCACTAATTTCTACAGGATTTTGATGAGACGTTGCTCGGCTCAGCCCGCACCCAAAGGTGACCCGCTCCCCGCGCCCATCTCGGCGGCGAGCTGCTTTCATAAATTCGACTTTCGCGCCGCCGCAGCGACCGCCGCGGCACACGTTAACGGGGCGCCGTTTGGCGGGAACACTCACTCGCGGCGACACTCATTTGTTAACCGCCTGTCGCGCCGCCCGGGCCATTCATCTCTGGGACCAGCCGGCCTGATGAAATGGTGATAGCCGCGAGTGGGGAACCTCAAACGTCCTTGCCCTGCCTGGATTCCACGCCATCTCCCTCATCATTCCAGCGCGCCGCACCTACACCTAACCTACACGCATACACGCGCGCGGGGTTCTTTTACTGCTCCCGCCAGCTTCCCCCATCTGCAGAGGCATTTCGCTGGATTTTCTCTACGCCGCTGCAGACCGCCCGAGGAGGAGATACACACGCGGCGGGGTGCAGCAGGAGAGAGGTTAGTCGGCCAAGAGGGAGAGAAGCGTTTGGCGCGAAATAAGGTGCAACTACCATGAGCGCGCCATCGCCATCAGCAGCGCGCGGCGCGGGGCATTCGACCGGGCTAAACATCGCCCCAGTGAGAGCCGGTCAGGCCCAAACGGTCGGGTGACTCACGCTCCGCGACACCTCGCTTCCCACATTAGAGCGGACACGGGGGCCAGGAGGGTCGGGGGCCCGGGTGACGACACATCTCCCGTCGTCCACCAGCGCAAGGGGGGAAAGTGGATGAGCTCCAGAGCGGCATCAACTAGGCGGGTTTATCAGCGCCATTCCGGCGCCATTCTCGAGAGCCGTTGTTTGATAGGGCCATGGACGTGATATATATATATATATATATATATATATATATATATATATATATATATATATATATATATATATATATATATATATATATATATATATCAGCCCTGAACCAAGAAAATGTGTCATATGGGGAACGATTTGAGAAGAAATTGGGGTTGACTTAGCCCAAATACCTATGTGCAATTGTATTTGAGACTATCAAGTATTTTTTACTTGGTTTAAGTATATTCACTGGTAAAACTAAGGCGTAGCCTTACGCCCCGTTCTCAAGCGTATTGAGATTACGCTTGAAATCAAGCGTAATGGGTCTATCCGCTCCTATTCGTCCTATCTAAATGTATGGGAGAATTTCTTTCGTACGCTTGATTTCAAGCGTAACGTCTTCAAGCGTAACTGTATGCTTTATTCAAGCGTACAGTTACGCCTTAGTTTTACCAGTGTTGTTCACGATACAAGAACAGGCTTTTTCTGAGTGTATAAAACACTAGCAGGCGCTTTCCACTTTGTCTTATTATAAAAGAGTAGGGGCAGTGACTGGATTTGACGTTTGGACGCTTTCGAGGACGACATTCTGTTCAGAGGCTGTGCACCCCAGAGGGCGCGCAACACCTTGTTTACCTTTCGTTTTACAGCCTGTAGCATTATAAAGTTTAGAGCCTAGCATAGCTGCGAAAGGAAGCTGAAGCTTTAATTGTTGTGGGCCATTGTCGACGTGTTTAATTGTTGTTCAGTTCGTTTCTCCCCGCTGCTGCTACTGCGCTGTCACTAAAAGTGTTAAAAACTCTAGACCGCCGTGCGCGAAACACCTCCGTTCCACAGCCACCCTGGCCCTGGGAACTCAGAAAATTCATGGTCATTTTTATTGGGAGCGGTCGGAAAACAGCTTCATTCGGTATAAGGTACCATTACGGCTACCAGAGTATTTTGTTTTATCGCGTCCTAAAAGTGAGGCAACAAACGATGAAAAGAGTTTTTGAAACGCGCCTGAGAGCGGTTGGCGGCAGCGAGCGCGCCTCTCCACGCACTGGCCACTGCCCTGCGGCCCTCTCCCCTCTCCCTCTCTCCCGTTGTGCGCTGACACGCCTGTCTCTCTCGCACTTATCGGCAGCCAGCAGGTGACCTTTTATCGTATCAATCGCCCCGATTGGCGTTGCGTGTCGGCCATTCAAAGGGCGCCGCTGATCCCATAAGGCTGAGCAAAGACACACTGACACACACGCACACAGGCGTGTTGGTCGCACTGCCCCGCACCCCTCTTAAAGAAACTTGAGAGTGAAAGGTGGGTCCTATGCACTGAGCCACAACACCGTGAATCTACGACGGTAAGACGCCGAAATTTCTCTCAAAATTACGGAAGAATATATGTAGACTAGATACAAGAGATGTAAAGCGCGTATCACACTAGCGACTGCGGCCGGCGCTGCGACTGCGGCTGCGACTGCGATCGCGGCTGTCCCTCAATCACACAGGGCGGCGGCCGCTGCGGCCGCGCATGCGCAGCAGACGCAGCTTTCTGCGAGCGGACTGAACATAACCTCAACTTTGCAGGTTAGGTTCTACTGCAGTGCGACTATCAATATGACGACATGCGTCATAAAAATTTTATATATACTAAAAATTTGAATTGCGTTCTTGATTTTGACTCTCCTATTTGGGCCACTTCAGCCCAAACTGGTGGTTTCAGGTCCGCCCTCCTATAAACTCCAAGTGTCGCGTCCCGCAAAATAGGCCTTTTTTCCACTTCATACGCCAGCCGTATGTCCTGCTCGGTCGCAAATTTTGGTCTTACTTTTAACTGCCTCGATGAATCCATTTTAGAATTTCACACAACGTTCAGCCATTAAAACAAAGGTTCCACCAGCGCGCGAAAATACTGCTTTCTGATTGGCTGCGACTGTGTCCGCGACTCCGCAAAATAGCCGGACGGCTATTCCTGCGACTGCGACTCGCAGCGCCGACTGCCTCGCTCTGATTGGTTGAGCGCCCAGCCGCAGTCGCAGTCGCAGTCGCAGCGCCGGCCGCAGCCGCTAGTGTGATACGCGCTTTACAGGAGAAAAGCGAGGTCGAGAAAATAAGATACACACATTGCGAGGAAGGTCGACCCGCTGCTCCGAACCTGGTGGCCGCATCGGGGTTGGGCCGGGCAGGGCGGGCAGGGCAGGGGGGCAGAGAGTGGTCGCGTGCGGGAGGCGTGGCGTGGCGGCCAGACCCTATGGGCAGCGCGCGGGCACGCGGCGACTACTACGGCTCACTCACTCTTTTACCCACAGCAGGGGGTCCCCTGCACACACACACACACACACGAGAAAGTAGCCCTCCCCCTCGCCTCGGGATGATTGCAATGGGCCCTACCTGGCCGTATAGGTAGCCCAAGGGCCCCATAGCGCACCGGCGGCGCGGCGCTGAACCCACCCACGAGCACACGCCGGGGCACGGCGGGCACCGCCGGGCACCGCCGCTTCGATTGCAGAACGGTGCACCGGATTGTTTATGAGAATGTGTGCGCCCCTCTGTGATTAGTCCGGAGTGAGCAGCCGTAAGGAAAGCGGGGAGATTGCCCCGTGCCGGACATTGGCATTGTAGTATAGGGAGCGAGCGAGCGAGCGAGCGAGCGTGTGTGCACGAGAGGGGGGGGAGAGAGAGAGAGAGAGAGAGAGAGAGAGAGAGAGAGAGAGAGAGAGAGAGAGAAGAGGGGGAGGGGTCCCAGCGCAAGGAGTAAGGACACGGCCCGAAACTATTCGGAACGCATGCTGGGAACGAGACTTGCCTTCTGGGAGGTCGCGGCTTGCTGTACGGACGAGTCGAAGAGGCAGAGCGACTCAGCTCGTCATACACGGCGGTCATGTCGTTGTCACGCACCGACGAGGCAATCGCGCCCCTCTGTTGCCTCGTGGTACGCAATCACTTTGTCGCAAGGGGGAAACAACTCTGTGAATTTTGGTGAACACATTTGGTGAGTTTTTGTGACGTTTTACTTGAGTTTTACCAAAATTTTAGTGAGTTTTCCTGAATTTTTGTGAAGCAATATGAATGTCTTTTCAAAAATTTCTTCATTTTTAAATTTTTATGAATTACGAGGTTTACAAAAATCTCAGAGTTGTTTCCCCCTCGTTTTGTCTTTATCCCCTGAGCCCACCTTTTGTTCTCTTTTCTCCGCCCCCCCCAAAAAAAAATGTTGGAAGTAGTGCACTTAAAGGCGACCGGAGTGAAACCCAAATAAATGCCCCGTGCGACCGAGGGGGTATTCACTTATAAAATCTGTGACCCGACTATTACGCACATTACGCTCCGAAATTGTATACAGACTTTAGCTAAAAACAGCCAAAACAGCCCATAACGACATAAAATTAAGGAAAATATAGAGAAGTTTGGTTATAAGTCTCTCATTACGCTACCATTACGCATACTATTACGCCTTTATTACGGATAGAGTGACCGGACTCCGACTATTACGCGAGTGCATACCCCCTCGCGTGCGACACTACTCACCTCGCGACAGGTCGAGGGAGGTGATCTTCCCTTGCAGCACTATGTCGTTGGCCGACGAGGCTTCCGTCCGTGAGTCCCAAAACCGGATCCGCTTGTCGAAGTGGCCGCTGATGATGGTGGTCCCCGAGCCGTCGCCCGTCACCAGGTCGTTACAGCTCGAGCCTGCGAACTTGGTCTCGATACCTGGAGGTGAAGAAAGGGGGAAGAAAAAAACAATCACCATTATAACGCGAAAATCCCCTGACCGCATCGAATCGGAAATAAACGTCGATGAGCGACGCCCTCTGCCGCCGCCGCTCGCATAATAAGTACGAGGGGCATTCCTAGAGCCGGCCCGGCCGCCCCGTGTGGATGTGCCACCGCGCGAGAATCGTCACTCCCAAATCCGACATTGAATAAAGGAATGAGGCTGGCGTGGCGTGGAATATCGTTCCAACGAATCCCCCTTTACGAAAAAAAAGAACATAAACTACAGATTTGATGAAGACGTGGGCTATTGATTCATATCAGCACCGCCGTCACCTTTGATTCTATACACCGCAAGTCATCAAATTAAAAAAAAATCCTGAAGCTTTAAGCTTGCTCCTTAATGCCACACCACCTCGTGCCACCCGGGGGGCCCCAGGCCCCAGCCAACGGGCCAGATCACACACGTATCTTCCACACAGCGCGCTGCAGCAGCGCCTGGGCCCGCTCATTCCACAGCATTATCAATTTACGTTTCACACCAAATTACATGCGACAAATTGACGCGGCGCGCCACCGTGCTCCGACTAATTAAAAATACCGCCTACGGCGGCGTTGGGTGCACCAGCGCCCCCCCGCCCCGCCCCGCCCCGCCCCGCCCGCACTGCACCGGCGCTGCACAGCGCCCCCGGCGCCCCGCCCCGCCCCGCCCCGCCCCGCCCCGCCCCGCCAGGCGCGCCGCACCCGCCCATGCCGGACTGCAGGCGGGCTGGCTCTGGTCTTCCCTCTATTAATTGCAGGGGTGGCGCGACAACGCAACCAGCCACTCTGTAATTTGTCTACCTTTTATTTGCATCCGAATTAATTTACCGGGGCGCGACGGGTGACGGGGGCCGGGATACTGGACGGGCCTGACGTCGTGTGGGAGGGTTCGTGGCAGCAGCAGTGGCTGCACGTAGCAGCGCGCGGCGGGGCGGGGCGGGGCGGGGCGGGGCGGGGCGGGGCGGGGCGGGGCGGGGCGCGGGGCGCGGCGCGGGGCGCGGCGCGGCGGGGCAAACTACCGCGCTCCAACACCCCGGGCTGCGCTGGGCTGCACCGAGCCGGGCCGCGTCCGTTGTGCTGTCCGTCATGTCGGCTTGGCTACTCACACGCTCGGCTCCGCAGGTCCCAGATCTTGAGGGTGCGGTCGTGGCTGCCGGTCACCACCTTGGCCTGCTCCAGGAACTTGGCCGCCATCACCTTCCCGCTGTGGCCCGTCAGTGTGTGCTGAAGAAAGAGAGAGAAGGGGAAAAAAACTATTATTAACCGGCTGAGCTGTTGCTGCTGCTGCTGCTGCCGCTGCCGCCCTTGAGTGCGACTCGGGCGCCTGACACACATGTCGCTCCTCTCCCCGATTATGAAGCAAAAACGGACACACGTCTTCTTATCTCTAGAGCAGACGGTGCCAGAGAGACGCGCACGGACTGGCATCTTTTGGCGAGTAAAAGTAGCACTTGCCACGGGGCGCGCGCGCACGCGACCCCCGCCACGCGCGGCACCCCGCCCCGCCCCGCCCCGCCCCGCCCCACCGACACGCCGCTGTACTTTTGGACGCCATCCAATGGAATTCCGCCACCTTTCGAAAGGCTGGGGCGGTGTGTGCAGCGGCAGCGGCGGCTGCTCCTCTCCGCAGCTTCCCGAAGCTTCCCCCGGGATTCAATTACCTAGCAAGACACGCGTAGATGCGGGCTTCATGCGTTGTTATTAGCCTTCAAGCGGTGTGAGACCGAGCCGTGCCCGGAAGAATGGAAATGGAGACAGGAGAGGGGGAGAAAGAGAGAGAGAGAGAGAGAGAGAGAGAGAGAGAGAGAGGAAGAAAAGCTTTGCCGAACAGTCTCGGACATGGAGCGAACGCGGAGAATGTGGCCAAATCTCTGAGGTCCGGGCGGGGCGGGGCGGGGCGGGGCGGGGCGGGACGCGGGCAGGGCTGGACCCACCTCCCTCACATTGCGGATATTTATTGCGCTAAGTCGTTGTCTCGCTAACGGTCTGGCTTTCGCATACACAGACAGCGGGGCGCACGGGCCCGCCGCAGACTGAAATGCGTGGGAAATTTATCTCCAACTACATCATCGCGGCAGAGAGAAAGGGCATTTCCGCGCAGAGCTTGTATCCGTGTATGCTGTGATGTCCAGCTCCCGATCAAAAAGCGAAGCCGAACTATCCACTGTGCCTACTATGAGGGGGAAAAAAATCTCACTTCGAAAACAGTTATCGTTCAGGCGCCAGCCTTTTTCGTGTTTTTTTTTCTTGGTCAGTCTTTTTCGCGGGAAGTCTGCTTCATTCATGTCGCATCGCAGGGCTGTGCACAGTTTGCGGTCAGGCTGCACACGAAAGCGCGCTCGTCCGACCTGCAACACAAGCGGGCACGCACAAGGCCTGTATTCGCACTCAGAGTCACCCTCGTGGGGCAGAAAGGACATACAAATCCAAATACCCCCTCCGCCGCAACTCTCTCTCTCTCTCTCTCTCTCCTCTCTCTCTCTCTCTCTCTCTCTCTCTCTCTCTCTCTCTCTCTCTGCTCTCTCTCTCTCTCTCTCTCTCTCTCTCTCTTTCTCTCTCTCTCTCTCAAACACGCGGTGCAGGGCGGACCGAAACACACACATACTCTCAGATACATGTCGAGGACATGTGTCCGCCGGAGTAGCGGAACCACAAGGGAAACACGCAGGATGTGGGGTCGGTCGCGCTGAGGCTGACGCGAATGTTGCTAAAAGTGCGCCTGGCCTGCAGCACTCGCATTTGCGGCCACGCCCTACAGACACGTTTTTGTTTTCGGGAAGCCCCGTTCCCTTTTTTTTTGTAACCAAACTCGCTTGCTTTTTGCGATTTGCAATTCGTACCAAGTTAGGTCATGCTACACATGAATCCGGCCACTGAATTGAACCGTCGAATCCCCTCCATCCAGCTTGCAGCCGGACCCGGGTACCCGTGGGTACCTCGTACCTCACGCAATAATGTAAATCAGGGCGACAAAAGGAGAGGCGACCTTCCTAAAAGCCTTCATAAAATACACCAAACTGGGTTCCACACAGCCGCGGCGCCGCCGCTTCCGAGGGCGACTCGCTTTACAGAGTGGCGGCGCCCGTCTGGGTGGCCGCGAGTGTCGCCCACAGGGCTGGCCGGCCTGCCAAACAGTCTGGCATCATTGAGCAGATTACAACTTTGTCTACCCCGATTCGCTTCTCCAGCTGAGGGAAAGAAAAGAAAAAAAAACATGTAAAATAAAGAAAGAGAGAAAAATGGATTCCTCCCCTCAGGAAATAATTTGGTAGCAGTAGGGTACCAGGGCTTCACTGCACGATATCGCGTCATTAAAGTGAGGCTCATGACGCAGACACTTTGTTGCATTTCTTTTTTTTTCCACAGAGCATGTAGGACTCGGAAGAGCAGCGCAGCAGTATAGCCACCCAGCTCCCTCGCGCCCCTCTCCTATTCTTATTTCCACTCACTTCCCAACCCATGCCGAGAGGCCTGCAAAAAAGGCGCAAAAAAAAAGAGAAAAAAAGAATAGACAATGCAAGCAAACTCATCGCCCCTGAGCTGGCGCGCCGCAGTCGGTCAGTGGGTTGGCGGCAGCCGCGCGCCGGGTGGAGCCAAAGCAGCCATATAGCGCCGCGGGAGGGACGCGTCGCCGCCTGCAGAGCCTTTCCCAAAAGGCGCCAAACACGGCGAGGGTCTCATCAGGGTGCGGCGGGGCGGCGGGGCGGCGGGGTCAGGCCCGGCCCGGCCCGCCGCCGGCTACTTACTTGTGCGGGGATAATTGCACACGCTGGGCACAGAGAGGGTGAAAGCAAGCGCGCGGCGCCAAAACCAAATCTGTGGTCAAAAGGGAGAGCGTTCAGCAGCAGGTAGAGGCGCGCCTAACGTCCGAGCGGGGTAAGGGTCGTACCGCCGTGGGAAATGCGAATACGAAAACACAATGAGAATTAATCCCCCAATGAGGTACACCGCATATGGCTTTGTAGCAGCATAGCCTAATCGACATTGCGCGGCGAAACACATGAGAGGATTCCCGCGTGACGCACGTGGACGTTCTGTCTGCGGAGTGGGGCCGTGTGGATAGAGCGGCCCAACAGATGTCGCAGAACTTGACTTGTAGGGCAGGGCGGGGCGGGGCAGGGCGGGGCGGGGCAGGGCGGGAAAGGGTGGGGCAGCGTGGGGCAGGGTGGGACGGGGCGCACGGCAGCACCAGCCGCGAGGCCAACAAGGGACTTAAAGGGACGATCGCGTGCAAAAACCCGACCCGCGAGGCGCGCTCTTTATAGTCATGCTATTCTCATTATCTCCCGCAACACATTTTTCCCGGGCGCCGCCGCCGCGCGGGGGATTTCGCAATGAATGGCACGCCGCGCCACGACGCACGCGGCACTCTGTCACACGGCTCATCCCTCTCGCGGCAGCGACCGCCTGCGGGGTAGGCAGTGCCGCGGGGCGCGGCGGTCAGGCCGGGCTGCCTACCCCGCAGGCGGCCAGCAGCACGGCCGAGGCAGGGTTGCCACAAATTTTTCATATCCGTTTTCCCTGAGTTTTCCCTGATTTCCAGAGCTTTTGCCATTAAATTTCCCTGAGTTATAAACACAGTGTTCTGGTGAAGAGAGTTAAGCAAAACACTAGTATTTCGGCTAAAATAAGTGTTCTGTGAATGTTTCACCAAATAACCGACGTTTCTCCAAATTTTCCCTGATTTGTGAAAAATTTTCCCTGAGTTTTCCCTGATTTCCCTGATACGCTTTTTCCCCCTGAGTTTTCCAGGTTTTCAAGGTTTTCCAGAGTTGTGGCAACCCGGCGAGGGGAACGGGAAACTACTCGGAAGTTTTTGTACTCCTCGTTATTCAGAAAAATTCCGGAAAATTCAAAGAAATTCTGAAATAAAAAAATCAAAAATTCCCCCAGATTTAGGAACTTCGAGTAAAAATTTACGAAAAGAAAATCACAAAAAAAAAAAACACTCAATTTGTACACGAAAATTCAGAGTTGTTTCCCCCTCGAGCACAGCGCGGCCCTCGGGGTGGTCATGATGCCCGCGCCCCGGAGCAATTAAAAGCCTGCTGCATCCGACATCAATTTAACAATTCCAATCTGCTCGCCGATGTAAGTCGATGGTTTCAGCGACACATTACCTCGTGTTCCACCGGGTTGCACCCACCTCGCGGCCGATAATCGTCTAAGGAGGGCACATGAAGCCCAGCAGTGCGTCTTCAAGGAAAATCAATTAGAAGACAAAACGAGTCAGCACGCGCGCGCGCGCGCCCGCCCCCGCCCTTTCCGTGTTGCTCGTCTCACACCGCGATGCCCTCGCGAAGCACTTCAAAACGAAGAAGCTCCAAAAACATTTTTACGTTACTACTTATATTTATTCACTTTTAAGGAGAAGGCGAGGACACGCAGGAGGCAACGAGCGTTCGAGCTGCAGTAAAGAGGCGGCGTTGGAGGTGAGAGGCAGGTGCGCACAGGTGAGGAGAAATAACAGTTCGACGGGGCCGGGCCGGCCGGGCCCCTAATGGAGGGGGGATGGGATATATCGCAAACGGCTTTGGCAAGTTTGGCGTGTCGGCGGGCTCTAATAACACAGATTATAACGGCAAAGGCAGAATGTCATTGAACCGCGAGGCAGGCGCACGGCAAAGGCATCACTATCCTCAACCATTCAACAAAATGTGATTCGCAGAGAATCCCACGCGGCCGAAACGAGCGCCGTGAATACGGAAGAAATTCGCGGCCAGTGATTAGTCTGCTATATCTCGCGAGCCACACTTGTGACCATCTCATTATCACATTCTCATTAAGGTAGCAAATCTAGCAAGAGGCCGCGAAATTCGATTGAAAATGGATTTTATGTAACTTAATTTGGTCCAAAAATTTCATAAAATCTTAATTTAGTTAGAATAGAGGTTGTCACGTATTTCATGCTAGGACGACATTCTAGTTGTTTGTACACAAAACGTGTGAAAAAAAAAGACAGGTTTCAAATTTACTTTTTTGTGTTAATTATGACACATGATAATTTAAAAGCTTTGTTTTACGCACGCTGAATAATAAGGGCACGTCAAAGAAGACACGCTCATTAAAACGGGCCTCGGCATTAGGAGTTTGTACCTAACAGGTTCAGGACGTCCACATTAGGGCGCCCACCGTCGACATCCCTAGGGCAGAGTAGAGTTTAACCAACGGGCTACGTTTAAAATAATACGCACACTTTCCTTTCTGGCCATACTATGAGCATTCGAAAAAAGGGGCGCTTAACATTTCAAGAAACCAGATTGGCTTCTATGCTGACGTTGTTATATCTATTTCTGAACAAGACAATCGCAATAAATTGCAGACGACTTGAGAAAAGATATCTTTCAAAATTCTTGGAGCAATATTTTTCTGGACTGCTCGCATCAAACAAAGCTTCCTCCTTTTTTTGCCACTGTGGACTCACGGCTACTGATTTGCCGACACTCTGGAAATGCGTATTATTCAGAGCAATCAAACTTGTACGTACATCGGGCCTCCCAAGGAGCTGTCATTTCACGGGCTGGGTGGGGTAATAGTCGGGTCCGCCTATTTGCTCTGGGAATAGTAGGTGCCTTTTCAAATTAAAAACAAACACCCCCGCTGCCCCACAAACACACACAACACGCATGAGACAGGCGAATACAAGAACACACACACACGCACAGCCCGAAATGTAAGAGATTCTGCCTGGTTGTTACTCAGAACCAGAGCGCGGAGCTGTACGCGAGGAGGAATTGAGTAATTTGCAAGTGCGAGCCGCGGCGCTGGACGTATTGTATAATGCATCGTCCCGGTGGCTTGGCGGGGCGTGGCGTGGCGTAGTGCAGCTGGAAGAGGATTTCCCACACCTGCTGCACTAATAATGCTTAAAGTACAAGCCGCAGAAGCGCTTTCAATCTCAAAAAGCCTCCCCTCAGCGCAGACGCATTCGCACAGTAGGGGCCCCGCGGCCATCCCCTTTGCCCCCAACCACTCCCTACCGCCCCCAGACGGGCGGCGCATGGATAATTTGCAAGCAGAAGGCATCGGATTAGCATGTACCGTACCCGGCTCGCGTGATAAAAAGTCAACGCAGTGAATTTGCTTGTACTGGCCGATCGGGCCCTCGATGGTCCCAGACCCCCACTGTGTAATACTTATTGTACATACACTGGTGTGCAAAATTAGCGGTCCACTTTTTTCTCCGCTCATAATTTTTTAAAAAATAGGGCTAGAAACTTGAAATTTGGAGGAGAGGTGGTCCAAAGTGTTGTTGAAACGTCCCTAAAGTCGCAACAATCAAATCCACCCCCTTCATTTTTTTTCCACCCCTCGCGTAAGACCCTATCAATTTTTGACACTTTCGCCGGGGCAAAAGTGTCCTTCCAGGTGTCGCAGAGGTTTGAAACTCACATGGCCGACTCAGTTTTGGCTCCTCTTTCGATTGATACCGGAGCCACCCCCGTCGGACGAACTTTTCCGGAGCCACAAAAAAAACCACCCCTAGGTAGGGGTGATTTTTTCGGATTTTTTTCCACTGTTCTGCGCGGTAGCAGGAGGTCCCCTGGACACGACAAAAGTGTCCCCATGTCCGTCGCACGCCCCCCGGGGGTGTCCAGCCCCGAAACACTGACACCCCAAATCTTGATTTTTCACTAAAACCACCAAAAATGACCAAAAAAGAGTCAAAAATCACGTTGCACAATTGATTTCAGCCGTCTGGATCGACACCCGGAGTGACGAGCTGCAGACCAGACGGTAAAGCCGTTTTCGTGGGGGTTGCAACCCCTAACTTTCCAACCCCCAGCGCAGGGGATGGAGGGGCGGAGGCGGGTCGCCGCGGTCACGGTACGATGTGTGAGCCCCTCAGGCACCTCCACACCAATTTTGAAGTGATTCGGTCCATTCGTTACCTTCCAGGATCAAAAAAATGCAAAATCGTGTAAATTTCAACCCCTAAGTTTGCACCCCTTTTTCTCCTCAGCCAGGAGGGGCACAACATCCGCTCAGGTGCGCGAAGGAGCGCACATTCAACCTTTACCAGGGTGCAAACGCGCAAACCCCTGCGATCATCGTGTCGGCCGCGAGAGCCACGCGAGTGAGCAGAGAAAATGACCGGGGTCGGTGTGCTCGTGAGTTTGGATGTGCCATCGAAGCAAAGTCGATCTCAAAAAACATCAATAGCAGCCCGAAAACTTAACAAAACGAAGCTACGCAACCAAGAAAGTCTCAAAAAAGACTCGAGGCCTCTGAGAGGTCACCGATGTGGCAGCCAGGCCACTTCGTGGCACTCATGTGAAACCACAGAAACGATTCAACAATGAAAAGGGAAAGAACACTGCTCACTCGCGTGACTCTCGCGGCCGACACGATGATCGCAGGGGTTTGCGCGTTTGCACCCTGGTAAAGGTTGAATGTGCGCTCCTTCGCGCACCTGAGCGGATGTTGTGCCCCTCCTGGCTGAGGAGAAAAAGGGGTGCAAACTTAGGGGTTGAAATTTACACGATTTTGCATTTTTTTGATCCTGGAAGGTAACGAATGGACCGAATCACTTCAAAATTGGTGTGGAGGTGCCTGAGGGGCTCACACATCGTACCGTGACCGCGGCGACCCGCCTCCGCCCCTCCATCCCCTGCGCTGGGGGTTGGAAAGTTAGGGGTTGCAACCCCCACGAAAACGGCTTTACCGTCTGGTCTGCAGCTCGTCACTCCGGGTGTCGATCCAGACGGCTGAAATCAATTGTGCAACGTGATTTTTGACTCTTTTTTGGTCATTTTTGGTGATTTTAGTGAAAAATCAAGATTTGGGGTGTCAGTGTTTCGGGGCTGGACACCCCCGGGGGCGTGCGACGGACATGAGGACACTTTTGTCGTGTCCAGGGGACCTCCTGCTACCGCGCAGAACAGTGGAAAAAAATCCGAAAAAATCACCCCTACTTAGGGGTGTTTTTTTTTGTGGCTCCGGAACGGTTCGTCCGACGGGGGTGGCTCCGGTATCAATCGAAAGAGGAGCCAAAACTGAGTCGGCAATGTGAGTTTCAAACCTCTGCGACACCTGGAAGGACACTTTTGCCCCGGCGAAAGTGTCAAAAATTGACAGGGTCTTACGCGAGGGGTGGAAAAAAAATGAAGGGGGTGGATTTGATTGTTGCGACTTTAGGGACGTTTCAACAACACTTTGGACCACCTCTCCTCCAAATTTCAAGTTTCTAGCCCTATTTTTAAAAAAATTATGAGCGGAGAAAAAAGTGGACCGCTAATTTTGAACACCAGTGTATTAGCTTACGTAGTTTCAAGCGTACGCATAGTTTACGTAAAATTTCTGGAATAGTTACGAATAGTTTAACCTCATTATGTAATACTTTGCGAATGGTTAAATAATTGTTCAAGATTCAACATCCAGATTCTGAGTGAGATGATGCCACCCAGCGGGCACCGCCCTCTGACCCGCTTACCTTCAGCGCATAACAACGCTAATAGTGTGACACAAAGCGCCTTTGTTGCGCCGCATAGTTACGGTGACAGAAGAGCTTTGTATTCACATGGATGGACGGCCAAGAGTACCTTTTTATGCGTCCGGTGAATTAGTCAGGGTAGAGAGGAAAGGAGGGGAAAGGGGGAGTTTGGGGAGTAAGAGATCTGCAAGGAGCACTCAGATAAAAATAAGCCTCCCTGGAGAAGGAAACAACAATTAAAAGCACAGCAACGCGTGTTTGTTCTCGCGTCAGCCACGTACCACTGCCAGAGATTTCGAGACAAGCTAGACTATACTTTTGTACCCATGCGTGCTACGTAATTTGTGGCTACAGAACTTTGAGGGAAAGGAAACACATCAATATCCGGTAAAAACCGAGAGGAAAACAATTCTGAGTTGTGGTGAACAAGTTTTGTCTGTTTGTTTTTTTTTCCTGAAATTCTGTCAATCCTATTATATTATATTGAATGTTCCTGATATTTTTAAAATTTTATGAAGTTTTATATTTTTTTTAAAAAAAAGAATTGATTTGTATTGTTTAACTTCTGTGAATTTTTCTGAATTACGTGGTAAATAAAAATTTCAGAGTTGTTTCCCCTCGGTAAAAATACACGTCGCTGCTGCACACGGACGTGAAGCACAAGCGACTAGCGGACTAGCTAACACTGTAAATGGGGGAATGAAGCATGTCGATCACGAGAGGATAATGCACGTTATTGTGTGGTTTTTGTGAAATATTTTTCAAGTGAACTCCTGAAATTTATTTTCGATGACATCATTAGATTCCTCGTAAAATTTCCTTTTGAAGGAGCATACATGTCATGGGGGTTCCAACCCATAGTTTCGTGGCACGTCATATTACAATCATTCTTGTAAGCGAGGGGGAAAGCACTCCTGAAAATGGTGTACGAGTGATTACGCGATTACGCCGGGCATGCATGTTTGCACCAATTTGTTTTGTTATTTAAGTTATTTTACTGCTTAACATACATAATAAGGTTATTACAATTAATATTTTATCAATAATAAGCCTTAAAAACAGGTTATGACGCCTAAAATACAGGTGATTACGCATTGATTACGTGCCCGGGTGTACGAGTGATTTACGCGAGTGCTTTCCCCCTCGCTTGTAAGTGTCTTTTCCCGGGCTCTAAGCCCCATGACATGTTTATACGTTTGAACGGAACTTTTACGAGGAATCCGATGGTGTCATCGAAAATAAATTTCAGATGTTTGCTTAAATGATATTTCACAAAAACCGCACAATAACGCGCGTAATCGTCTCGTGATCGAAACGAATCAGTCCCCCGTTTTCAGTGTAAGGCGAGCTGTCATTGACAATCAAAAGTGGTTTGGCTCCGCTTTGTTCTGCCGGTCGTCCACAAGTGGCTCGTACAGTAAATATCGGCGTCCTCGCGGCCGTCGGTCGGACATCTCATTTGAGGTGTATCCCAGCCGGCCCAAGGCGGGCGGGCTGCTGCCGACACCCGCGCGCGCGCGCCTTCATGTTTAATGCACACGCCGTGAAAATGGGGACTGCAGATATTTGTTCCGTCATAAACAAAAGCGCCCAACTTTCCGTACAAGGGCAGAAACCGAGAGGACCCGGGCCCGGCCCGGCCGGAGGGTGACCCTCCTCGCCCCGCCCCGCCCCGCCCCGCCCCGCCCCGCCCCGCCCCGCCCCGCCCCGACTGCCTCTGAATATGCGGAAACTTCTTGAGTGTGGGTCGGCGTCGCTGCGGTCGCGCGGAGACCTTGCAAGGGAAGAGAGGAGAGAGAAAGGAAAGGTGCGGGACGGAGAGGGGAGTGTTCGAGAGAGTGAGAGAGTGAGAGAGGTGCGCGGTGCACCGACTCCCTTTCAAGGCATTGTAAGCTCTGATACGGGGGACTGGAATGCCTATACTGTCCCCGCTGCCCCCACCGCAAAGAGGGTACATTTCCATGGAGCACAGTTTTGAAGAGAAGAATATCGGCCACGTCCGGGGGAACTGTTGCACACAACGCGGCCGTGAACTTGGGACACGTCTTCCGCAGCGCAGCAAATTAGAGCAAGGGTAAGGCTGGAGCAGCGCGAGGGGCCGTTAGGGAGGGAATGCACTCTAGCAAAAGACTGCGCGGGTCTTAACGACTGCACCGACCGGACCGGCCAACTACTGTTGTAGCTGCTCTGGTTGCTTCTCCCGAAAAAGAAAGAGGGGCGGAGAAAAAATTGAATAAAAAATGGCACCTTCTGCAATGGCCGTGGGACAGGCGAGATGGTGGCGGCGCGGCCCGGGCACACGCCCCGGGTCCTGTTACCCCGAGTGAGAGAAGCCCATTTCCCCAATTCAACTCGTCAGAACGCATTAGGGAGAGGAGGAGGCGGCGGGCGCTGGACAGCGAGTAGTGAAGGTGGCTGGCTCGGCTCCCAGACACATCAGCGGCACAGGCAGCGAGGCCAGGCCAGGCCCGCCAGGCCGATCGGAAAGCCTCTCACAGTCGGTTCCGTTCGAAAGAGGCGTGGCGCGGCGCGGAGCAGCGAGCAGGGCAAAGCTGTGTGAACGAGGCTTTTGGACCTCGGTGATGAACTACCACTCTCCTGGCGCAAGTAGATGTACACGCTAACTGGCAATGTACTTTTTCGTACATGTGAAATGTACGCATATAAACGTGCGGATTTATGTCAAAAATTGTGCAGAATTATGTAGAATATTGTACATGAATCTGTTTATTATTGTGCATTATTTTTGCGAAATGTAATAAATTCTGCAGATCTATGCACAATATTTTGCATAATTCTGCACGATTTTTTACATAAATCCGCACGTTTATATGCGTACATTTCACATGTACGAAAAAGTACATTGCCAGTTAGTGTGTACAGTCTGGAGAATGGAAGTCGGGCGCAAAGACGCTTCACGACGCAAATTATGACACTCGGAAAATCTATCGAACGTCTCCAAACGCGGTTTGAAATCTCGCATGTTGTAGAACACGGAACCATACTGCACCGGCCGTTCTCACGTCGCTCGCATGGCTAATTGTTTACCAAAAGTGAAAATTAAAACATCACCGGCCCCCGGCCAGCCATTCATCATCCGTTAATAAACCACCCCGATGCTGCCATTACACATATATCCCTTTACTTCTCGGAACAACTTGGCCATTTATTCCTGCCAAAGGTCTTTTATCGGGCTCCGGCTCAGGCGGTACCATTACCCCACTAACGCGGGGAGGGACACACCTGCAAGATGAATGATGAACTAAGTTGGCCGGGTACCTCCACGCACACCGGAGCCCGGCCTGGCCCGGCCGGCGCCCGCCCCCAAGCCCGTTAGCGTGCAGTGTAATGATGATTTTGCGAGTCACAAACTTGCGCTATGACGTGCACTTGACACCATTAGCGTCTGGCTCATCATCCGCGGAGTCTATTCCGCTTTTGTTTTGTACACGGTGCGTCGAAAGTGGACCGTGGAAGCTCGAGGAGGCAGGTCATCTTCGGAAGGAAAAGAAAGAAAAAAAAGGAGGAAAGAAAGGTTATATCAAATTAGAAGAAGAAGCGCAGGTCCACCTGCGCGCCCTCCGCCCTCTCCCCTCTCTCTCCTTCCTTCTACCTCTCACTCGTTTGCCCTGCCGACACGGAAATACGAACTCAGCCCTATGACATTCGAGAGTTTCACCATCAGGTTATCATAAGAACGCTTGCCCAGTGATCACAGATCATCAAATACCAAAAATTAGTCCGTTATTTACGATTTTCGTGTTTTTCCATACGAAAATATGCAAAGGACAAACATTAAGTTTCTTCAAAAAATTTACCGAGAATTAATGGTACCGAGGAAGAAACAACTCAGAAATTTTATACACCTCGTAACTCACAAAAATTTCGAAAATTTCAAAAAAGTTTTAAAAAAAAAGAAACGAAAAACTACAAAAACGCAGGAAAAATCAGCTCACCATAATTGACATGATATATTCTTGGTAAAACGCAACCAAAAGTCACCAAAAATTCACAAAACTTCATAAATTTTGTACACCAAAATTCCCCTTGGATGGTACTAATCGGTGATCGCGTGTACGCTACTTGACCGAGTCAGGAACCCCTCGACGACAACGCACTACAACATGTGCCCAAAAACAAAACAAATTTTTTGATGGTCATTGCTTACACATACCCTGCGGCGCCCCCACATGACCGCATGGTGATGAGGACCAAAACTTTATTATTTATCCCGCGCATAAAATTCGCAACAGGCGATTCATCTCCTGGGCGAAAGTAACCCACTAACCAGCGGCGCGCTGCAGCGGCCGGCAAGCACCCCGGCCAGCCGGCCAGCCGGCAGCGATAGGGAAGAAGCCACAATGTGATTCATGGGGCGGCGCGGCGCGGCGCGCGGCAAAATCCCGAAATAAATGAACAGCGGAGGCGCATGCGTGCTGGGGTAACGGTGCGGCCGGGAGGGACCGGCCAAGACAAAAGCCTTCATGGCTTCATTGCGGCGGCTCCGTGCTGCTGCCAGCGGTAGTGGACCTCCTCAGCCCCAGCAGGTGGCAGCGACGCCGCGCCCTGCTAACGCCCTGCTGCGCCCTGCTGCGCCCAACAACACACAGATTGTTGCTTCCTCTACCCCACTCCCCCCCCCCCCGCCCCTCCCGTACCTCACTCCGATTCGCACGCACGCAAATTGGGCAGTGTGGGCGCACACCCTGTGATTGACGCGCCACACCGCACCACGCCACGGCACGCCACGCCACGCGCCACGGCACCCGAATCGGAAGGTCCATATTTCAAAGTAGTAAATGGCCCGGACCAGAGATGCAGCAGGCGCGGCGAGTGCGCACACACACACACACGCACACACACACACACACACGAGTGTGTATACAAACAAGTGACTGCCTAACGCTCTGCTGATGATGCACCGCGAAAAATAACAACTCGAATTTGTGAAACGAGACACGCGAACTCCCACTGCTTCCCAGGTGTTAGCAGGGGGTGAGTATAGTGTGCGACAACGGTACGGCACCCGCGCGCCATGGCTGTTGCCCGGCTGTGCCCGGCCCGGAGCACTCGCTAGTGATTGGCAGTCCCGTTCATCATCATTTCTTCCCAAAACTCTTTTCTCTCTCACACACACACACACTCACACACACGTCACCGGGTCACATTCCAGCAGCCCGCCCTGCTGTGCGATGCACGCCATATGGCGTCTTCCCTTTATTGTTGTCGTAAAAGCGGTGCAAAGGCAGGCGGGCCGGGCAGGGCAGGCGCTGCACCGGCCGGCGCAATGCGACACACAATTGATGCAAGAGGGGAGAAATATACGAGACAGGCGGGCGCCTCTCATCCGCGTGATGGATAGTCCCTCCCAAAAGCGACATGCAGCGGTGGTGTCAAAGAAGAGTGAGCAGTGCGTGCGTGTGTGTGTGAGAGAGAGAGAGAAAGAAAGACAGGGGCGGTGCATACAGAGAGGGGAGGGTGGCCGGCCGGACAATGCACGCCGGGCCGCCCGTTATTATGGGTCCACAGCGTTACAATGTTGTCGCTGTTAATACGTTGCATACCCCTCCCCTCCACCCGACCCTTTCCTCATACCCACTTGCGCTGCAAGCTTGATACCCTCTTAAGTGGAGGCGTCCACCCGATTGGAACAACAATAACATGGCCGTCGGCTACCACTTTTTACAGGGAGTGCGAAGGAAATTTACGACGGCGCGCATACATTCTGTTAGGTTTCCTCCGAAAAGGAACCAGTTAACACTGAATCAATATTATTTGCTTTTGGCTCACAATTTTGTTTGGCATATATGAGAAAAAAGCTGAGCAAAATTTAAACATTTCGAATATCGTGCAGACATTTTTTTCTGCACTTCTAACAACACCAACGAGGAGGGGCAGCGATGGTTATCAAACGGGGCGGCGTAAGGGTCCCCTCCTTTTATCTGCAAACAGAAGCCACCCAACTACAAGCGGCCCGACACTCTGCCCAGCGCCTCGGTAAATTCCGAAATAGAAAACGAGTAGCAAAGAGACTCGATTTCTACAATAAAAGTAGTAAAAGGACAGAGGCGTACGTATACACACACACACACACACGAGTGCGCGCACGCAAACACACACTAACTTTCCCCTCCTCCCGCCTCGCTCGCTCCGATAGATAAGGCGAGGGAGGAACGAACACTCACACATACACACGTGCGCGCGCGCACACACACACACACTCACACTCACACACACACGCGCGCGTGTGGCGAGGTCGCGTTCATGTCCTCTTAATTGGCCACGCCACGACCGGCGCAACGCGACCACCACGCCAGTTGCCTACACCTTTTTAGGGCTAAACATTTTCTGACAAGACATGTCGAGCGCTCTCGAGGAAATGCTGTAGTAAATGCGGGTAACACCAACTGTAAATAGGGGGAAGAGGGGGGGAGGGGGGGGAGAGGAAATAATATAACTGTAATGTGATGTTAAGATTTATAAAAACAACACTAATCTTGCAATCAGTTAATTGCTTTCTCGGCGTGATTGCACGGCGAGATACGGATCGGGCCCCATGGCATTGCGCACAGGCGCGTTCTCCCCACATGCATGTGTGGTAGCAGGTAGTGGTGGTTCTAATGTGCGCTGCCGGCCGCGGCGGTAGCGGCTACCAGTAGCTCGGGGTATTGGATTCCGCCCCCCGCGGCCCCGGCCCGGCGGAGAAGGGTCGCGCCAGCTCGCGCCCGCCTGCCTGAGCAGCGGATCAGTTGCAGCGGCGCGTGCCAGGCGCAGCAGCAGGGCGCATTCCGCTAGAATTTGGACCCGCGCGACGAGACCCTCAAGATCTTATCGGGCAGTTTGCCCGTCGAAACGCAGTAGCAGTAAAGAGGCAGAAAAAAATGCGTGTCCAGGTCTTGCCTAGCGTACAGTGTGTCCGCAGCAGGGAGGGGAGGACCACCCTGCTGTATCATGCATTCCAGGCCACGTCGAGCGATCTTTCAGACCTCTTTGCGCTCTCCAAATATCTCCCCCCCCCCCCTCCTCTTCCCTGTCTTCTCCTCTCTTTGCGCTTTGCGAAATGTTCATGAAGCAAAGGAAAATGAAAAGCACGCTTTACAGAAGCGTAGTGGGGACGGCGCAGTATAGCTGCAGTAAGAGCGCGTTGATTGTTGTGCTAAAAATGTAAAAGGAACACAAATACATGATTTTTACAGTCCGAATTTCAATCATCAACGACATCTCCACGGTAAAAGCGATGTTTGATTTTTTGAGGAAAAACGGAAAACTTTGCGGCACTCCGGGACATTGAGGAAAACTCCTCATATTTTGAGGAAGTTTCCTTAAAAATGAGGAAACGTTACTCATTTTTTTAAAGGAAACTTCCTCAAAATATGAGGAATTTTTCTCAAATTCACGGAGTGCCTCAAAGTTTTTCCCCTTTTCCTCAAAAAATCAGACATCGTTTTTACCGTGTCGTTCCAGTGCAAGAAAAGAAAAATTTGAAAGAAAAGAAGAAAAAATGAAATTTTTCAGAACTTGTTCCTGGAGAAGACAGAACCATGTTGTTGCTCAAAGGCACGGGGTTCCACTCAAATGGGAGGCCGTGGTCAGCCTATGTTCTTGTTTTTGATGTTGTTGTGACGTAGGGCCCGCCCACGTCAGGAGGGCCAACCCAACAACGACACACTCAGAACCTCTGCCTAGACAAAAAAAGTGTTAAAGAAAAACTAGATTTTCTTCACTACAGTATGCTAGAAGCCCTCTAAAACACATCGTCTTGAAATTTTGACCGTATCGCTTGTATGTCAAAGAATAACGCTTTCGAGGACGAAGAATTTTTTGCGAGCCCTAGGTGGTAGGCCTACATGGTTTGTTGACATTGCGTCTTTGAGCGCCGAACACCTCGTGAAAGTATTTTCTGTTGCTATTTGGACACCTCTTTCTTGGTATAAGTGGCGAAACGTATGGAAACAAGTGCAGAATTATTTTGAACACTCATAAAATATAATACCAACCAATGAAACGACCTAGAAGGTGAGTCACAGTTTGGTGGTTTGTCTATGTGCTGTTTTAGGTTATGAACTACTTGTCGCTTCGGTCAAAAGTAGAGATTCTTGCAGACAAACATAATAATAAATGCATGACCGATGACAAACCAATTGTTATTGTTTTTATTTCTCAATTTTAGTTTTCCTCCTCTTTACTTTGTAGGTCTTTTGGAGAGACAGTGATGAGTTGGTCAGATTCTTCGAGCCATGGCCTATAGTAGTTTCATGTTTCCATTTAAAATTCATGAATATGAGGAATGGCTGGCTTATTCTCATCAGCTTTACGAAAATAATCAAGAGCAGAATGCAGTGTGAGAAGAATGGAATTTATCGATTGACTATTTGAATTTTAAATCTTATAACATTGCAAAATTGACTGTGACGGAACTCCCTGGTTGTCTTAGACCGGTGATGCTGACATAGTGAGAAGGCTCTCTGGAATCTCTTTAATCTTTTTTACTGTGTTATAATTTGAAGTTCAAGTGAAGTGATTTATTTGTGATATGTCTCTGTTCTAATCTTCTCACTTAGATGTCAATAAAAACATAATAAAGTGCTCAGTAGTTCTGTTGTCCTCCCATGCCAAGTCATTTGAATGCACTTGAAAGTCTTTGCCAGCTTACTGGTGATCAGAAAAAAAAATCATAATAATAATTATAGTAATGATAATAAAAATAATTATGTTGTAATTAGTTACTAAACTAAGTACAGAGAATTCGGTGGACGCGCCACTGCCCAGGTACACCAACACCACACACCGAATGTCGCAAGTTTTTACAGAAATATACTTTCACATAGTCCACAATAACTGCTTTTAAAGATTATTTTTTTGTTTATATAGAGTTTAAGTGAGTTAATATTGCATTGGTGAATGCAATTTGTGTGGTTTCACTGTACTCAACCCTTTCATACATTTGGTGTTTACCTGTTGGCCATTCTGCCGTGGGCGGGCCCTACGTCACAACAACATCAAAAACAAGAACAAAGGCTGCCCAGAGCTTCCCATTGGAGTTGGAGCCCGTGCTCAAAGGTGCCGCAGTCGTAGGGTAGCTTACCGCTGTTGGGCCTCTTTGCGCGCCGCCGCCGCCACAACCACCGCGGCACACAGCAGCAGCGATCCCAAAGGATGGGGCCATAGGATATTCACGCGCCGTTACGGCTGAGTGTAAATTCGAGCGGCCGGGGTCCATTAGCGCCGGCACTTGCGCGCGCGCGCGCGCGCACACACACACACACACACACACACACACACACACGCACGCACACGAGTGCAGAACGGCGGCAGCGCAAAGTGCAATCATTGTTTCGTCTCTTCGGGGGCGTGTGATCGGCCCGGCGGCCGGCCGGCCGGTCTCCGTTATATGAGTCGCTCGTTAGGTAAAGGCCCGCCGCTGCCCCTCTCCATTTATAGGCCATTATAATCACCGGCAGAGAGCGCGCGAGGGCCTCCTGGCTCTGCCTGCCGTACGTCTCGTGCCGCGCAGCCACCGCGGCCAGCCCGGTCGAAAACGTCAAATAGCGCAGTGCGTGTCCCGCGCGCCGGGGCCGGGCCGGGGCCGGGGACACGGTGGGGGGGCCGCGGGCCGCGCTCGTGCAGCAGCCCGGGCCCGTGCTCGTAATCGTCGCCCATCGACCTGCTTTACTGACAAATGGGCGACGCGTTAACGAGGCATATCACTGGCGCCGCCGCGGCAACTCCGCGCCAGCGCCAGACCCACACACACGGGCGCGCGCGTGCGCACACACATGGGAAGCACCTTTTTTTTACCTTGCTTTGTTTTTCTTTTTTTTTTTGCTTGTGCGTTGGACACCTTTAGCTCGTCGCGCGATTATAGGAAATTACAAGTGTATTACGCTGATGAATAAAGTGTCGAACTTGAATGCACCCTGCGAGTCTTCAACATACACCGTGTTGCCGTGTGTTTAGCCGAGGCGGGGAAACGACTGTCAATTTTCGTGTCAGCCGGATTACGGATTACTCCGGATTACCGCGGATTACCTCTGGAGTGTCCTCCGGATAACTGTGCTTTTTTCCTCGGATTACCCCGGATTACCCTGAAATTTCCCCGGATTACACCGGATTACTTCGAATTTCTCCGGATTACTTCGAATTTCCCCGGATTACACCCTGCCGGATTACCTAACGGCTGTCAGCCGGATTACCCTAGTCGTTTCCCCCTCGTGTTTAGCGCAACATTTGAATATTGCAAAGTTTTCCTCTTAAGTGTTAAACACTTTCTTGTTTTTAACCCCATCGTTGATCCGGCGAGTTGAACACGAGAAACTGTGCCAATTGGTAATGGCAAACTTCAAAATATGCAAACATCGTGTGAAATACATGAACGTAACGTATAAGCTACGCAAAAGCGAACATCTGCAGGTACCTGCCAGTTCATATGAGAGTGTTTCTATTGATTTGGAAGAAAAACTAAAACATGCAGAACTTGCAAAAGAGCTTAAGAGGCCGACGCACAACACACACTACATAGTAATAGACACGTCATTGCAAAGCACCGCGCCGGCTCTTGACGCACATGAAAATGAGACGGTTCTATTTGGGTAGTGGGGCTCGTAAATAACAAAAAGCGCGCGCGGAGTTTAATGCCGGCCACAAGTCTCAATCAGCGCAGAGGGGCCCTGGGGCAGCCGCGCGGCCCGCCCCGCCCCGCCCCGCCCCGCCCCGCCCCGCCCCGCCCCGCCCCGCCCCGCCCCGGACCCCGGACCGAACGCCTTCAACTTTGTTAACTCTGACCCGAATCCCGAACGTCTTCATAAAACGATCACCGGCCCGGTCCGCCCGCGTCCCTCTCGCGAAACAAAGAGATTCGTTCGCTCGCTTTCGCCGTCCGCGCGGCGGCCGCGCGGGCCGGGCATAGCCGGGCAGGCAGCGCACGCCGCCAACTCGGCATTGAAAGGAAAAGGGCATAAACAACGAAAACTGTACCAGCCGAGCCCCCGGGGCCCCGGGGGCGAACGAAATCACGCACAAACTACAAACCTCAACACCCCATTTTCGCGCGATGCTCTCAGCCAGCGCGGAGGCCATCTCGAGCCTACTTACATACACAGCTGCAGGCCGGGCCGGGCCGGTCGCCTCCATATGCCCTTACCTGAAACAAAGACACAATATCAAGCCGTTAGTGGAATATCATTTCCGCCGAGAATGAAGCTGCGAAGCGGCAGCGGCGGGGAGGCTTTCACAGCCCGGGGCTGCTGCAGCCATCCCACAAGACACGCACGCACGCACGCACGCACGCACGCACGCACCCGCTCGTCCGCCCGACCGATTCCCCGCCGTTTGCTCTCCGGCTTCTTCCCCTTTTCGCGATACTTATGATCGCAAAACCAGTTGGAAATGTAAGCCAGGTCACTACTGGGGAGAGAATAGTCACTCATGGCGGAACCCGCTCCATGCGTGACCTTCGCCACGTTCACAGGCACACTGGCCTGGAGAGCCCGGCCTGGGCCATCAGCCCCGCCGGGCGGCCAGGGTGCACTGTGGCACGGCACCCTTTCTCTTTCCCGTCGTCAAAAAGCAAACACCGACAAAAATGAAAAGAGCACGTAGGAATACGAAATTAGAAAAATACAAAAATTCTTCTGGTGTCCTGGGAGGACTTAAAGAAAAAAAAAGTGTGTTACTCGCGCCTGGAACGTCTAGGCGCTGATTGTTCAAAGTGAGTGATAAGTAAAGGGGTTAGCACGTGGGTTCCTCCCCTGTGATCCACGACGCAATCTCCTAATGATACCTCGTCGTGGAAACAAACATGCGGCGTGCAAAACGGCGCGCCAATAATCTTCTCCGCTGCCAATAACCAGGCGCCCAGTCTGTCGTTCATCGCTGCGAATATCTAACGAGGGGTATTGCGTTTATCGATCAGCGTGGCAGCAGCGAGCCTAACTGTTTTGCGTTGTTGTTAACAGAAGCTCAACGAGCAGCGAACATAGGTTGTTGATTTTTTTTTTCCTTAAATCAATCTCCACCGCGGCGTGTGTATACGGGTTGCGGGCCTTCGACCGGGGGCCAGGCGGGGCCAGGCGGGGCCAGGCGGGGCCAGGCGGGGCCAGGCGGGGCCCCAACGGGGGCTCCCAGGGGCCACTCAGCGCTGCATGCCTACTTACGAGTACCGCTCTCCTCTAATTCCGGACGACCACCACCGGGCAATAGCAGGCGAACGTCAGCGGGGCCGAGCGGGGCCGAGCGGGGCCGAGCGGGGCCGAGCGGGGCCGAGCGGGGCCGGCAGGCGGTGGCGCGGCGGTACACTGCATAAGAGTGCATTCCGAGCTCGATCGATTTCTGCCGTCCGGTCCGGTCCGGGGTCAAGAGAGCAGCAGGGCCGGGGGCTGGTCCGGTGTGGGCACATATAGCACATCAAGTACCTTGCTCCGGATAACATACTTCAAGCGCTCGTCGTCCGCGCCGGCCAACATGTCGCGATCGAGCCTCCAGCCCACGCCGACGAAAGGGCGTGTTTAACTTCATCGTCATGCAAAAATGATAATTTAGTTCTCACAAAAAAACAAGTTTGGCTAAAAAAGATATAAGGAAATGTTCTTGTTGCAGGAACTAAAAATCTGTAGTGGGTACCACAATATAGACATTCTGTTAGGTTAATAATCTTTCGGTTGTGATAGCAGAAAACCTATTTTGATGTCCTAAATAACCGATTGTTCCTGTGACAGAATGCGTCTCTGAATGTAATATGGACTTTTCACCCCTCCTCCTCTAACAGATTTTAATGCTTGTAACAACATTCCTCAGAATAAAAGTGAGAAACTGGATTGTCGTGGGAACTGAATCCCTTCTTGCGTGTGGTTTTCGAAGTCCTAAAGGGTGATACCACAATAATAATAATAATAATAATAATAATAATAATAATAATAATAATAATAATAATAATAATAATAAAATTCGTAAATTTCTCGGTAGCGCCATGGCCCCACAGTGTATGCCCATCTAATGCGCCACGGTGCTGGAGTATAATCCCCGCTCCCTCTCCAGTTCACAGTGATGCGCCCTGGCCTGCTATCAATAGCCGCTGTCAGTGCGCTGCTGCGGCGCGGTGGCGCGGCACAACACGCCGCGAGGTGCGCGGGGCTCATATCTCATTAGGCCTGACCCAGGCCAACGCTGCCGGGCGTGAAGCAGGGTCATCCCGCGGCCGCGACCCCGCCAGGGGCCCCTGCGGGGAGCCCCACGGGGAGCCCCCCACGGGGAGCCCCGCCCGGGCCCGGGGCCCACCTACCAGGCGTTGCATACCGCGGCATCCGCGCGCCACACGACAATGGACGGTCATTTGCGGTTTTGCGCGCGATGCATGCACGGCGCTGCCGCCGCCCTGCTGTCCGTCAACCACAACGGGGCTCGACTTATACTAGGCGAGAATCTGTCTCGCGGCAAAATTCTACAGAGTGACGGCGTCAAACAACAGATACGCTGATTTATTGAGAACGCTTTGATAGTTTCTGCTATATTTCCCCCCTCAGCGTCTCTGGTGCGCAGACTCTTTCCCTCTCTCAGAGCGTATCCTCAGTCGGCCTCTATCCGAAGAGCGCCCTCCTCGCCCTGTCTCTCCCGCACTCATGAGCTTCGTCGCACAGGTGCGAGAGAGCGAGAGCGAGGAGAGCGCTCGGCTGGCAGAGCGGAGACTTGGACGCGCGAGTGCGATCAGAGTCATGCCCGACCCGAACCACACACACCGCTATAGGGGAGTCGTATTGAGGCCGAAAAGGAATTGGAAATGCATGTCGAACAGCGGACGGCATCAGTCGGGCTGCACGCAGCGCCAAGCAACAAGCTTGCTGCCTGCCTGCACCGCCTGCCCTACCCTGGCATTTCCCCAAGTTGGTCTCCGCGCCGCGGTGCGCTATGCGCATGCGCGCGGCCACGCCGCATGCAGGACGGACCGGGGAAAATTAAGAAAGGCGCAAGGGCCGGTCCGGAAGAGCACCCCCACCTCGATACTAAATCTCACCGGTAACACAGAAAAAAAACGAAGATTTTAAAATATTGCTGTACTCCATCAAATAAAACGGGAAAATATTGAAAAATAATAGAAAGAAGGATAACTGTTTGAAACAAGCAACTAAATTTCTAGTCTAAAATATTAGACTAGAAATACTAGACTAGAAATCGGACTATTCTGACCGGAAGAGCACCCCCACCTCGATACTCACCGGGTCCGGTAACACAGAGAGGGAACGAAGATTTTAAAATATTGCTGTACTCCATCAAATAAAAGAGGGAAAATATTGAAAAATAAGGGAAAGGAGGATAACTGTTTGAAACAAGAATACAAATTTCTATAGTCTAAAATATTGAATTGGACTATTTTGACAGTGCAGTGCCTGTTGTTTGTTGCCTGTTGTTTGTTTATAGGCGCGATTATCAATTGATCCTAACATGAAAGCAAACGAGAGCATGTAGCAGTAGTCGGATCAACTCAGCGTGCCTGACACTCGCCGTGTGTGGGGAGCGCAGCCGAACCTCTTTTCAATGGGCGGCGTGGCAGTAGAAACAGAGAGAGAGAGAGAGCAAGATGAATGGATTACCGCGCGAGTGATGAGTTGTTGGGGTAGGGAGCGCGGAATGCATTAGAGAGCGAAACACACTGCCGCCGTGGCGAAGGCATAAAGAGCTGCCGAATCAATAGCGCACAGATCCATTCGCTAACTAGAAGAGAGCAGAAATACGCACCCACGGACTTGCAAAGGAGCGGGCCATTACAACATTGCGGCCGCAAGAGAGGAGCTCTCTGCCTCTTCTGTCCTGTTCTATTTATTATTTGCTTCGCGGAGGTTCGCAAAGTACATCTTGTCACGAAAGGCGGTCCGGAGTGCGGACCCGGGGCGGGCCAGGCCCTGCGCCACCTGATGGCCTAGCAAGTTTGCCAATTTACCGTTCGTGAAACCAGCGGCAGCCCTGCCCGGCAGCCATATGTCATCGCCTGCGAGACAGCCCTGCCAGCCCGGCCCGGCCCGGCCCTGCCCTGCCCTGCCCTGCCACCGCTCTGCCGAAACGCGAGCCGTGCATCCATTTCCTCGTAAAGTAGCGACAGCACAGCACCTAGAGCTCCTTGGAGCCGGCGGCGGGGCTCGTCAGCCGGGCGAGCGCTCACTGGCGTGGAACTGCAAAGTGTACGCCCCATGAAATAAAGGCGATACTTAGGGCGACTGCCAAACTCGCACCTCCTTGTACAAAAACAAGAAAGAAAAAAAAAAATTATGACCGCAGGAGTCAATGCGCCGGCACACTCCCGACCTCACGCCTATAGACAGGTCAGGCAGGCGGGAGTGCATAGACACGAATGTACACTCGCGCGCGCATACACACACACACACACACACACACACACACACATCTGTGCGGCGCTTCCTACCGGTTCCAAGTCAAACTTCACACGTATGATGGAAAATACAATTTACGGCCTCCTCTCGCGGCACGACCACATCCGCGGTGCCGCGGTGCCGCCGCGTCAAATGTCGTAATTTATTGGAGACAGCGCGAGTGTCAAAATTCAGCATCGGCAGCCCCGCGTGCGTATCGGCCTATCGCGCCGCGCGGAGAGATAAGGAGGGATAGGTGCGTGCCGCGTCCCGATCGGCGCACTGCGAATAAATCGACTATACGCAGCCGCCGCCCCGCCCCGCGCCGCTCCCCGGGCCTGCACGACAGTCGCCCCCGGCAGCGTTCTCACGCCGAACGCATCATGGCCCTGCTGCCCCACTTGCAGAGCGTCCCTCGCGCTCCTCATGTTTCCATATAAGCGAGGAGCGCGCCTCGCACTGGAATGCACGCAAGTATGGATTTCACTCGGTGTAAAACGCATACACGGCCTGCCTGCCTATTGTGCGCGCGCGCCACCACACAGCGCTGCGGGGAAGGCAAGGCAGGCCTCGCAGGCCGAGGTGCCAAATGCCTGCTTTATTCGCCCTTTGTGCGGCCGGCCCCGGGAGCCGCAGGGGCAGAGGCGACGGCGGCGAGGGTCAGCGCAGCCCGCGAGGTGCCCGCGAGGTGCCCGCGAGGTGCCCGCGAGGTGCCCGCGAGGTGCCCGCGAGGTGCCAGGGTTGTTACAGAGTCGGGAATTTTTATTTCCCTGACTTTTCCATGACTTTTCCATGACTGAATTCGAGGTTTTCCATGACTTTTCCCCAGACATATATAGGACTAGGTTTTTAAAAAGAAAACGATGTAAAGCAATACTTGCACTTGCACAATTATTTATCCATTTTAAAGCCCTTTGAGGCACTCATTCGACATAAAATAAAAGAGCAAAACCGAAGGGGGTGCTGTCTCAAGTAGCAGTTGTTCAATGATTTACATTTTAAAAAAATCAAATGATTTTTTTGATTTTGGATTGATTTTTTGATTTTGGATTGATTTTGTTTTATTTTGGATTGATTTTTTTTTATTTCAAAATGACTTTTTGATTTTTCTGTTGATTTTTGATCTTTCATTGATCTTTTGATATTTTTCTTGATTGTTCGGGATGACCTCAGAAAATACACGCACATCTGATCCAAATTATTCTCTCAATTACATGATTAAATAGGATTTTTACTAAATTATTGTGAATTATTTCGATTTATTCCAAATTATTGGAAATTAACTTGCAATAATGCAAAATAATCACAATTATTTCAAATATTTTTTAACACTTTTCAGAAACAAATTTTGCTCTGCAATTGAAAGGGTGGCGTGAAAACATAGAAAATTTTTGCGGCAGTAAACCTCCCGAAGGAGGTTGCGGTTCCCGCCAGGCACAGGGCTTTAACCCCCTGTGGCAGCCAACTGCTTCGGTGTTCCATGGGAACCGGCGCTTTGCTGACTGCGATCCTATCGCGCAATTCGACAGATTTGATCCCCGTACCACCATTGGCCTACCCCTAGAGGTACGAGCGGTGTCAAGGGCGTTAGACTTCCAGATCCCAGTTTCAGAGGCCTTACCTCAGAGGGGTACGCGGGATTCGAACCCACAACCCCGAGTGCCGACACATAGCCAGAACGGGAAGCGACCCAACGCCCAGAGCCACCGAGCCAACGGAGGTGAGACGTGTTTAATTTCTACTTGACCTGCCCTGGAGCAGCTGCCAAAGGAAATGCCAAGCGCGAAAAACACTTTCCCGAGTGGGAGTCGAACTTCGGACCACTCGGTTCAGTGTTGCGCGCTCTACCAACTGAGCCACGACGTCTCGATGACTATCCAGTGCGACTGGTTCGCGTCGTATTTGCCCTGTCCCCCAGCCTCCAGCCAGGAGGACAGGAGCCGATTGTTCTTAATCTTGTTGATTTTTTTCGATCTTTTACTTTGATTCTTATCTGATATTTGTTTATTTTTTGAATACACCTTGATTTTTTATTTTGTTGATTGTGTTGATTTTCATTTTGGTTTATGATTTTTGATTTTCATAGATTTTTTGACTTTTTCTCATTTTGAGGGATTTTTTTAATTGATTTTGCATTGATTCTTTTATGATTTCTGAGAAAACCTGTGATTTTTGATTTTTTTTAAATTGTCATTTTGATTTTTTATTTATTTTTGTTTTCGTGATTTTTTTGGCCTTGTTCAATGATTTTCGAAGACAGCACCCCCTCGAGCAAAACCTTTGTTACGGCGCGGCAGGCAGAGGACACCGGCGGTACTGCAATTTAACAAACTTCCATGACTCGGCGCTTGATTTCCCTGACATTTTCATGACTTCCATAACTCGAATTTTTTTTCCCTGACTTTTCCATGACTTCCAGGTTTTCCATGACCTGTAACAACCCTGGGTGCCCGCGAGGTGCCCTCGAGGTGCCCGCGAGGTGCCCGCGAGGTGCCCGCGAGGTGCCCGCGAGGTGCCCGCGAGGTGCCCGCGAGGTGCCCGCGAGGTGCCCGCGAGGTGCCCTCGAGGTGCCCGCGAGGTGCCCGCGAGGTGCCCGCGAGGTGCCCGCGAGGTGCCCGCGAGGTGCCCGCGAGGTGCCCGCGAGGTGCCCGCGAGGTGCCCGCGAGGTGCCCGCGAGGTGCCCGCGAGGTGCCCGCGAGGTGCCCGCGAGGTGCCCGCGAGGTGCCCGCGCCTCTGGCGAAAGTTACAGCTGCGGGGTATGGGGTGGATCGCGCTGGTTTCTACATTTTCTCAAGCCGCTGGCGTCTTTGCGCTTTGTATACTTTTACTGATATGGCTGTCGTCGGCAACGATCTGACTCCCATTATTGCCGCCTTTCTCCTTTAAGTCTGGTATATTAGTGCTGGCCTTTAGTGAGTGCAGGGGGAGGGCTGTGGGCATTGTGGCTGCACCCCTGTTCAATGAAAACGTTTGTCTGTCTATATCCAGAGGATGGCACGCGCTATAATGCAGTTTGAGAGAAACGTTATCAGAGCAAGCTCATAAAATTTATTTATCAGTGAAACCATTACATTTCTTGTAAAATTTCCGTTTAAACGAGCCTTCGACACTTAGAATACACAAGGTAAACAGTCAATACAACAGTCTTAATTTGAGCTCGGAAGCTAAGACGAAGAAGGCTCGTTCGATCAGAAAATTTACGAGAAATCTCACCCACAAATAATAAAATAAGAAAAAAAACAAAAAAAAAAAAAAAAAAAGAAGAGAACTAAAAAAAAAAACACAAAAAAAAAAAAAAAAAACAAAAAATTAAAATAAAAAAAAAAAAAAAAATAAAAAAAAAAAGAAATCTCACCCATCTCATACGTGTCTATAACAGCGTTTTTTTTTATTTCCACTTCAACATTCGACCAGCGTCGCCAATAATTCATCCCCTGGAAAAAAAAATTAAGCGAGCATTTTATGGAACTCTTTTCTTTTACTCAAGCTGTTGGTCCTGCCAGCAGCAGCAGGAAGGAGAGAGGGCGCCCGCGACGCGCGCACGCACACACGATCACACACACACACACACACCTACACACACACAGTGCAGGGAGCAACAGCAGCAGCCGGCATTCTCGTCTAGAAGGCCGCGCTCGGCGCGACGCACCACCCTCCCCCATTCATTACCGATTCAGCGTGTGCTGCTGCGAGACGGACGCGTCCACGCCGCTACACGTGCGCGCGCGCGCACACACACACATCAGCATGCAACAAGGGACTCTAATTAGCTCATAGACACGACGCCTGCGTGTAGCGTGTGGTCCCTCCCCCCCCCGCCCCGGCGCCCGAGACGCGATAAGGCACGATAGCATCCCAGGGCGATAGCGCGCCCGGAGCCGCCCCGTCGTGTACCTCGCCCTCCCCCCCCCCCCTCCCACCCCCCGCGCTTCGCTTTGCACGTCTATCGGGCAGGCGACTTCCCCTCTCGATATTTCCGGAGACAGATTTCATGACAACGGCGCTCAATGAAATAAAACTACGAGCAGAGCTGGACGCGGCGTGCCAGGAATATGTGACCTCCTCTATCAAGTGTGATTATCCCAACCAACAAGATTACAGGGGGAAAAAAAGAAGAAAAATGTACAAAATTGTTGATTTACAAACTTGATGACATTTGCTTAATTCTCGAGCCATGCATTATGTTGAGGGGACAACAACTCTGAAATTTTTGTACACCTTTTATTTAAAAAAAAAAAAAAATAAAAAAAAATAAAAAAAAAGAAAGAAAGAACGCTGAGAAGTTCGGAAAAATTTTTTAACCCAAAATAAATATTCAGAAATTCAAAAAACTTCAGAAAAATTTCAAGCAAAAACTGGAAGAAATTCAACGAAAACTCAAAAATAATAATAATAATTCACAGAAATTTACAAATTTACCAAAATTCAGAGTTGTTTGCCCATCGGTTAATGTTTTTGAGGGAGAGAGAAAAATATACGACATAAGTGCTAAAGTTTTGTTCCTCCGCCAATTCGTGCGCTGCAGCACCCTTTCGCAGCAGCTTCCAGCTCCTTTCCGTCATCCAGCATAAAATTGCGATATTTGCACCTGTCGGCCGGGGTCGCTGCAGGGCGCTGCAGGGTCATGTCGTGGCGCCCCGTGGCGCGAGCCGTGACGACGCGACGCGCTAGACACACATTAATCCGTTCCCCTTCCATTATTAAGCCATCAGTCAGGCGAGATAACTGGCAGCAGAGGAGTTGTACGCTATCGCAATGGTCTGCAATTAGAGTGGCACGGCGCTACCCGCAGCACAGGGGGTGTGAAGAAGACGGACGGGCCCAGCGCGCCCAGCGGCGGCATAACGGACCCCAAAGGCCTTATGTCTGCACCCGAAGCCAACGGCGTATGCGGGCTATTACAGTGGCATAAAGTGGAGTTAAGACGGATCAAAACGGAAATATTAACCGGACACACTGAGATAAAATAGTAGATTTTAAAAACACGAAAAAATGAGAGAGAAAAAAAACGACGAAATTAATACTTGCAGTTCAGATAAAATACCAATGAAAGACCTGAGCCGTCAAGAAGAGGGCACGCTATCTGACATGCGTGAATATTATGTTCACTGAGACGCTAGACTTATTTTATTTTGATTACCATTTAGAGGCCAGGGAACAAAACGAAAAAGATAAAACCGCAACTGATTTCGAATGCAATGTGATTGGATTACTCGGTGGGCAGCGGCAGCGCGAGGCTCCAGAGTAAGACATTGACGAAATGGAGCTCTGCATTCCACAGTAGTACAAGCTTTTCGTAAAAAGAGAAAAACTAGCAAGCTGCTAAATTTCGGTGCAAATGGGTTTTCGGTAAAAAGGAGTATAACATTTTATTATGCCACCGGCTAATTACGTTATTACCCATTTTTAAAATTCCCAACAAACTTGCAACGATTGAAAATCATTTTTAAAATTTTAAAACAGTGTAATTGTTCAAGGTCGTATCGTATTGTTCGGCCAATGTTTCGACTCTACACAGTTGTGATGAATACTGATTCATATCATAAGAGAGGAGAGAAAAAAGGGGGGGGGGTGAGAGAGAGAGGCGGAGGGGTAGGCCATATCTTTTAATTCAAACACCTCCGATTGGAACAAGCTTTAGATTCAATCACGACCCGAAGAACACCGATAGCGCCACAATGCCATCTCATTATGTTGTACTTTATGAAGCTTCAGAAACCTGGTGAGCTGCCGATCGATTAACACAAGCGTTCAATACCTAACAAAACCAGACAAAAAGTGTTTTAAAAAGATTAGGGGTGGAGGGGAGGGAGGGGGGAGGGAGAGGGGTAGGTAGGGAGAAATTTTGAAATTTGAAATTGATTTATTAAAGATTATATACAATAGGCTAAAAGCCCCTTACGTATACAACCTGCTCTCATTTGGAGAGAGAAAGAGAAGAGAGAGAGAGAGAGAGAGAGAGAGAGAGAGAGAGAGAGAGAGAGAGAGAGAGAGAGAGAGAGAGAGATCAATTATGAATCAAATCAGAGTACAACACGCATCACACACACAGAGACGGAGCCAAATCGGTAATACTTTTCCACGGGAGAGGCCGGGTGACGAGACAAGGGTCACATTAGTGGGAAACGACGAAAAACGAAACCGGATTCGCAGAAGCCAATTTGTCACACCTGTGCGGAGGCGAGCACGACCACCCGGCCCTGGCCGGCCCGGCCCCGCACGGCCACCATAACGAGCCCGGCATATCGTGCGTGGAGTGTCAATTATGGCTCGCGGTGTGCAGCACGCCTATTCGACGATTGCATCGCCTTCTCACATGACCAAATCTCGAATTCTCGGCGGCAGCGGTGGCGACGGCAGCAGTAGCAACACCGTCCACGGCGAGATTGGATTGTTTCACATTTGGTAGCAGCAGCAGCTGCTGCAGGCAGGGGAGAGGATCACCCGTGGGAGCGCGTCGTTGGCGTGGCTGCCGAGGGGGAGGGAAAGATCTGCTGTTCATGAATCAGAACCTTCGATATCAATTGATTTATGATTTTGAGAGGAGAATGTCAAGCTCCGCGATCAAGTTCTTACCACATTAAGAAGCTTTTAAAAAAATGCCAATGTAATTTAAAAGAAAAAGAAAAGAGGAGAAACAAACGCCGCAAGTTCGGGTGGAGGGAGTATGTGAGCTCGAAAACATTTCCCATCCCCCCACCCCTACTCCTCTCACTCTGAAGCGCACATCAGTAAAGTGATACGGGTCTGTGAACCGCGATCGGCTCATTTCCAATCACGTTCACGCACGATCTACTGCCAACCTTTCACCGGAGGCGCGGGGGCAGGCAGGCATCAGATTTGCATTCCGAGAACTAAACCAATGCAAAACATGCGTAAAAATGTGCCCATTTCTTACGTTTGATTACAAAGTTAGGTAAAGTCGTCCATAGTAATGTACCGCGCCGAGTACTTACTAAGTGAGGTCAGGTACCGTCGAATTCACACAGGTGTCGGCGCAAAATTAAGCAACCGGTTGCAAGAGGCGCACGAAAGGTACAGCTATAACGTCGTTAGGCAGTCTCGCAGCCAGACGCCGACACTATACTATCCATTTGTTTGCGGGTTTATCATCAAGTGCTGAGGAGATATGTATATATATTTAAATGTCTCGCGGGCGACGCGGTCCGCCCCGACAGGCCCGCCCCTGCTAATGGCGAGCGACGCTCCGCGCGATCACCGACGCCTTTCCAAACACACAATCGCTGGGTCGACGATTAAAATCTGCTTAAGGGGGGGGAGAGAGAGAGAGAGAGAGAGAGAGAGAGAGAGAGAGAGAGAGATGAGAGAGAGAGAGAGAGAGAGAGAGGGGTGGGGGGTAGGTAAGGGGGGGTACGAAGCCAGGTCAGCTGGCAGGAAAATGATAGCACTCGATAATATTCTGCGAAACATGCCACTGTCCGCTGTCCATCAGCAGAGCAGGAGGAGCAGCGCAGCGGCAGAGAGGGGCCGGCCGGCGCGGAATAAGAAATGAACGAAATAAAAGCGGTTGTAGCGCAGGGGGGGAGGGAAGCACCGACAGCGGCCGACTCCATAGAGAGAAGAAAGAGCAAATATAAATGATGACTGCCGGACTAGACTGGACGCATCAAGCAAACGCAACGTAATCACGGCATCAAAGCAGACGCGAGCGCTCGCGCGCCCGGGAGAGAGGGAGAGAGAGAGGAAGAGAGAGGGGGGAAAAAAAAGGAAGACCGTTACAAAAGTCAAGATTAAACACATTGGGAGCGCGAGGATCAAGAAAAACTCAATTACAAAAAGACACTTCTCGGCTCTGCTGCAGTATAGTGCCGCTGCACACAGCCGGTGCACACAATCGGACACGGCCGCCCAGAGCGCCGGGCCGGGCCGGGCCGCCCCACAGAGCTCCCGCGGCGCCCATTCACCACCAGGAGCCCGCGGCCGCCGCGCCGGTCCGGCTCGCACGGGGTGAACGCAGGGCAGGGCAGCAGTGCAGCCCCGTGCCCCAGATCAGCTCGGCAGCGCGCGACCCGCAAGCGCACTGGACACAAGACTCAAATTCCAGGGGAGAAAACTCTGAATTTTTGGTGTACAAATTTTTTGAAGTTTTGTAAATTTTTGAGACTTTTTCGTAATTTTTCAGAAGTTTAGTTGATTCTTTTAAAATTTTGCTTGAACTTCTCCTGAAGTTTTGTTATTTGATTTTCTTAAAAATAATTCTGGACTTTTCTGTATTTCTTTGTAATTTTTCTTTTGGAATGACGAGGTGCACGACAGTTGTTTCCCCCTCGCTTGAATTCGATACGTCCATTTGCATGGCCGTGAAGAAAAGTTACACTAGCATACACTTTTTCGTTAAAACCGGGGGGACTACCCACGAAAATTTACACAAACTTATCGGTCAAGCATACGCAACCGTATTTGACCGACACCTCCTAGTGAGTGACAGTCTCACACTTGCGCGTTTCTAGAGCATGGGGTTAGCACCAGCCGAGCGAGACACACGATAAGGGAGAAGAAAAACGACTCGGAGGCGGCGGAGTGACATTTAGCGAGCGAGAATAAGAAAGAGGCGCGCATATACACGTGTGGGTGCGATGCGCGCGTCACGCGCCGGTCGCCGTCATAGTCGAGAGCACTGCCAACAGGAGGAGAGGTGCGCTGCGCTCAGCTGCGCTCCGCCAAGCGAGCGACACCGTTTACCGGCGCGGCGAAGCCTGGCTGCCGCCGGGAGCGCGCTGCCGCACCCAAGGGATCCTTAACTGCTCCCCCAAAAAATAAAAAAAATAAATAAAAGTACACCCTAAAACAAAATCAGTAAAAATCAAGAAAAAAAACAGGGAAAAAAAAACAGAAAATTTAATCAGGAAAATAATAAAAAAAATCAGTAAAAATCAAAGGAAAATCACGAAAAAAAAAAACAGAAAAATTAGACAAATCGGTGTACGCACCGAGAAAAAAGTTTAGCTGATCCAAGCATAAAATGATGCATGATTTGGCAAATGCACCAATGCGTGGTGGCTCTAAAAAAGTATCTTTGAATCTGGCATCAGATGCGAGATCTACGCATCAGTGCGAGATCCAGGCACTTGGTGAATGGTTGCATCAAGTGCCGTATGCTTGACCCACACATTCAATGCATACATCAGCCGTCATATGCTTGTTGGAAAACCAAGTATCTTGTATGCGGAAACCACGCATCAGAAGGCTGGTTTCGGCATACTTTTCTCTCCGTGCGCTTGAATCCATGGTGAAGGACCACTCGGCCGCAGCCACGCCCGGGCCGAGCGGCGCAGGCCAGGCAGGGCGCCAGGGCATTCCCTCCGCCTCGCACGGACGCCCGCGCCGCCGCCCGCACCGGATACATTTCGGGCGGCGCAATGACTTCTTCACACAACAAACTGGCCCCGGTAAATGGCTGCCATTACGGCTCGGGGGGCCCCGGACGCGCCGGCCGGAGCGACCCACTTCGTCCAAAGGGGGGAAATCTAATCAAATTTCGGGCGGCGGCGACGGCGGCGGTACGCCGCGCGCGCATTATTTTATTACGCCCGCTCTTTACTACTGCGAGAAAAACACATCAGTAGCAACGTTATTAGCATCATCAAGAGAGTTCTGCGTGTGTGTGTGTGTGTGTGTGCGTGCGAGTGTGTGTGTGTGTGTGAATGTGTGTGTGTGCGCGCGTCATTTTATCACGTAAGTCGCGCTCCTAGATGGTTGAACCATCCAGGCGTCCCAAAAAGTGTGCTCTCGTTCCAGGCACACCGCGCTTGTGTGCACGCTCACCCGACTTCTGGAACCGCCACTTGTCGATCTGCAGTCTGGCGCGCGGCGTTGCGTTGGCGGGCAAGTGTGCATTGGCGATTGTATAGTTCATTCGAAACGCACGCGCCGGCGCGCACCGCGATCCGAGCCGGGAGGAAGTTTACGAGAGTGATACGCCAACTCTATCGCGCTAGGACTTCCCACTCTCTGTCCCTCTTACACACAGTCGCGTACACCTCTGCGATATGTTTGTTTGTGCTCCCGCCGGGTCGCGGTGCGCGTGTTCTGGAGCGCGGGGGTCACCCACCAGCAGGGTGCGACAGTGCAACAACGAGCAGATACGTAAAGTAACGTTGGTTCACGACCGATTCCAAGCGCAGTAAAGGTGAATTTCATATACTGCTGAAAAATTATACAAGAAGAACACCACACTGGAAAAAACAAAGGTAGGACTTAATGCCTCTCTAGGGGCATGAAATTTTAATGCCTTTGGAAAGGCACGAAATTGTCCAAAGGCGTTAAAATTGAACACCTTTGGGGCAGTTTTAATGCCTTTGCAGGGGTGCTAATTTTTAATGCCTTTGTAAAGGCATAAAACCCCTTCGAGTCCTACCTTTGTTTTTCCAGTGCATGACGAAGTGAAACAGAGTAGAACGACAGTATATCACCCCCGTTCCCCCACCACGTTCCCTCTGCCCCCGGATATTGGCGCCTAATTTCCAATCCTTTACCCTTCTCTCTATCCTTTCAAGGTACCCGCCGCGCAAAAGAACACGGTGTGTGCCTCACCGTTAGAGGTGTGAGGAGGAGAGAGCACAAGCTCGACGTGCACACACACACACACACACACACACACACACACACGCACACTCACACACACACAGAGCCCCAGAGGCTCCCGCGAAGGGAGGCGAGAGGAGGACGAAGATTCACTGGAACGGTTATCGCTGTGCGGGGCTGCGTCCGAGGTAGGCGGGGCAGAGCCCTTCCCGCCCGCCCGCTGCGCCTCCGCGCCCGCGGACGCAGCCCCGATCGGGTTCACACCACCACACGCCTTTGGCTGCCTTTGGCCGGGCAGGCGAGCCACGCCCGCCTCGCAGCGCGCGCATCAGGTGCACAATAAGCAGCAGGGGCAGCACACGCTCCGATCCCTCGCGATGCTAGTCGCGCCCGCGGGATGGATGCACACCTCCGGTGGTGTAGGTCAGGGATGGGGCCCCATTCGACCATCAGCGGAGCAGCCGCCGGATGAGCTCGTCATCCGGCGAGCGCGGCACCCAGAGGGCGCCTGCACAGCGGCCGCGCGAGACAACCGGATCAATACACGGCACGCACACAATCATACTTGAACGGCGGAGTTGTTGCTTGATTTATACGCGAGCGGGTGATGAGTATCTCGGGACATGCATTACACGCGGCGGGCGCGCAATACTTTGACATGAGCAGCGACATGTCGAGGGCCGCATATGAACACACTGTCGGGGAGCTTCGAGGGCTGCAGGAATACAGCACCGAAAAGTTTCGCGTGATTGGGGGAGGGGGCGACCGCACTCTCCTGAAATGTGTACACATGATTCCCGGAATGATTGATTCCCAATGATTCCCATCCATATCTTTTCATTTCTGACTGTTTCTAGCGACATGAAACCCTAATTTCGGCTAATTATAACTGGTTCCAGGTGTTTCCTGCTTTGTTGTAGTGGTTTTCATTGATTTCCCTTACACTGGAAAAACAAAGGTAGGACTTAATGTCTTTCTAGGGGTGTGAAATTTTAATGCCTTTGCAAAGGCACGAAATTGTCCAAAGGCATTAAAATTTAACACCTTTGGGCAGTTTTAATGCCTTTGCAGGGGTGCTTATTTTTAATGCCTCGGTAAAGGCATTAAAACCCGTCCCGTCCTACCTTTGTTTTTCCAGTGTAAGCTTTATGATGATGATTCCCAGGATTGTGTACACATGATTCCCAAAACTGACGCCCCCTCGGATTGGGGGTACGAAAGGAGGGATACTCAGCATAGGAGAAAGCCAGCAATAGCCCTGAAAATAGATAGAGAAAAGAGCACAGAAGTGCAGCCGCGAGCTTCCACTTTTCTTCCACCGGTTGACCCGCCCTGTCACCGGCAGCGGCCGTGTCACTAAGGTCAGAGATGCGCGCGCGATGAATATGGAGAAGGGCAACACCTCCGTGCGCCACACACCGTCATGGGAACGCGGCGCGCACTCTACCGGGCATTTATCAAAGCTGTCGCCCGATTGGGGGAGACAGCAACGGCAGGGCGTGAACGGGTACTTTTCACATCTATGTGCATTTGCGCGTCTCTCTCTCTCTCTCTCTCTCTCTCTCTCTCTCTCTCTCTCTCTCTCTCTCTCTCTCTCTCTCGTGTCAAATTCCAAACGTTACGGGGACCTGTTAATAAAAAAAAAAAACAGGTTTCTCGTCGTTACTGCACTTGCATGTAATTTTGGTGGAGAAAAAAAATCAGATGTTCATTTAGGCGTGGAAAAGCTGCGGTTCTACCGGACGGCCCATTGGAACGTACCGAACGGAACCTGCAATAAAGACTTCCCCAAGGGCCCCCGCAGCGCAGATATGCGCCACAATGAATGGCCTAGGCCCAGCCTCCCAAATCGGCGGCAGGCCGGCGGGTCCGCGGGTTGTGGAAGACACAAACGCGTTCGCCACGCAAACGCGATGAGATCGCCTGCTGACCCTGTTCTCGCCTCGCCAAAGGTACAGGACCAATCCGATGGTACGATAGTGTGCGCCGTCATGAAGTATGAACGCAATAGGATAGTAATTATTTCCGGAACTAGATTCGTTATTGCTCATTGGTAAAAACAGCTCTAGGGCATTGCAGGTTATTGATTTTAGATAAACAGCAGTGGAGCGACTTTCAGCACAATTCACAAATTGCTCAGGGTAGGATCAACAGCTTCAAGTAGGAATATATAAATTTACCGCAAGACCCCACCCTCATACAATTCTTTTAGCACCAGATAATCATAAGTGCCAAGCTAATGACACTCGACAAAAAAAAAGTCATAGGTGCCAATTTGGCCATTCGCCCAAAAGGTCAGTGCTTGAGGAGGCGGGCACGACGCCACCAATATAAATAAAGAGATGCGCTTAGCACATTTGGCATTCAATCGGCCTTGCATTTAACCCAGCTGATCTAAAATGTCTAACGTGAACAGGCAGGTGTCCAATTTTTTAGGCCAAAGCAGCCAAGCTGCAGGAAAAAAAGGACGTGAGAAAGGCAGCGTAAGTGTTCCGTAGTCACGCATTTTACCGCATCTATTTAGTTAACACGATACATCCGACGTTTACCTGTGTCTACTAAAAAAAACTTTTATGTATTTTTATGCGCTGCCACTAAAAATAAGGAAAACAGATGTGCCTTCTTCAAAAACCAGACGGGGCAAAAACAACAACAATCTGTCTACAATTAATCACATTCTGACCTCTTGACGGCCACTACCGGAATTGTGTCAGTATGGTCACTGGGGACGGACAAAGAGGAGACCGGCACCAAGAAAACAGTCGGCTCTACTGCTACTGGACCATGATTAGGTTAGGCGCCAAAATCGGAAGGTACCGTTCGCTAAC
>JAHWGI010000116.1:0-30524 GCA_029379305.1 Frankliniella fusca
TTGCCCGCCACTTAGGACTCCCAACCCGCCCAATTGGCGGGAACCCGCCCAATCTGGCAACACTGCTGCACAACACAACACAGCTCTGTTGTAAATACTCCAAACTCGATCGATCAGTCAATCGAGGCGGCCGTGATCCAGGGGCGTCTGCTAGAAGTAGAGGTCCTAAAGCATCCTAGCATCCTAAAGGCTACTAATTCGCAAATTATCGTGAAAATTGTTTCTCGTTGCCAGTTTCTCACAATTAATTTTAAATTTTTCTTTAGAAATAAACTAAACCAGAAATGTTGAATGATTCGAACGGCCCATCAGAAAGAACCGCTGACTGGTACTTAAAAACATGTGGGTTTCAGTTTTTACTACAACCTCTTCTTCTTCTCGTAGCCTAGGAAAAATTATTCCTGTCACCGGCTCAAGCCAAAACATGTCACTCATTTTTATCATGGATATGAAACTGTGTCACGTACATTCAATTTCATTCTTGAAAATTTTCCTTAATTTTATTCTATATTTTTCTTTATTTTGTCACCTGAAAATAGTTTCAATTTCCTTACATTTGTGACATTTTTAAAGAAAAAATGTTGATTTTTCTTAACTGTTTGGAATTTGTGTTTTGCATAACAGGAAAATGAGGAAGAAACACAGATTCGTTATTAGCTAAAAGTTACGCAGCCACAATGTGTGCCTCTAGCCATTTTTTGGGTCACATGAACCGGAGACGTTCCTATGGCAAGTTTGGGCCTCTAGTTGGTGCCATAGATGAGGGTACAAGTAGCGCAAGGTTCCTGGTAAACATATCTAATTTTGCCTCTCTTTTTTCCGTCTTATTCTTGTATGATACACTGCTTGCTTTCCTATTATATTTAATTCATTCATTTACATTGAAATGTGATTTAGGTGTTTGCTGCTCGAACTGCTGAGGTTCTTACATATCATCAAGTTAGTGTGCCATCAATTTGTCCTAATGAAGGATGGGTTGAACAAGATCCTCAAATTCTCATGAATGCAGTCCTTGAATGTGTGGAGAGAACTGTTGAAAATCTACGTCACTTAGAAATAGACCCAAATGACATAGTTGCTATAGGTGTTAGTAACCAAAGAGAAACAACTGTTGTATGGGATGTGACAACAGGCAAGCCTCTACACAATGCAATGGGTAACTGTTTTTCAGTAGCTTATTCATTAGAGTGATTTAAATCTATCATCTTGATGTTAATTATTTTAAAAATATTCAATCTTTAGTGTGGCTAGATATGCGCACCTCAGAAACTGTTGACAAACTCTTAAATAAGGCCCGAAACAATGATCCGGAATATTTGAAACCTTTGTGTGGTCTACCTATAAGTACATACTTCTCTGCTGTCAAGCTCCGTTGGCTTTTTGATAATGTAAAGGAGGTCCAGGAAGCAGTCGCAGATGGGCGTTGTCTTTTTGGTACTATAGATAGCTGGATAATTTGGGTAAGAGAAGTAAAATAAATTTTATTTTTATTTACTCTAAAGTGTAACCACTTTGTTTTTAATTTTTCTAGAATCTTACTGGAGGAACAGATGGAGGACTGCATGTTACTGAAGTAACCAATGCTTCTCGTACCATGTTAATGAATATTAAAACGTTAGATTGGGATGATGATCTATTAAAGTAAGTATGACCCTTTGGCATCGTCTTGCAAACTTAATGCAAACTAAGAGTAACTTAAAATTTTTCCCCAATGTTCTTCCAGCTTTTTTGATGTTCCTAAAGAAATCTTACCAGACATTTGTAGCTCCTCTGAAATATATGGTTACATTGCATCAGGTTCTTTGGCAGGAGTGCCTATATCTGGAGTGAGTCAAAAATAAGAAAACTTCACCTCAATTTTATGCGATTTTAATCTTCTCTTAACAGTGTATGTTCTTTTGTATTTAGTGTTTGGGTGATCAGCAAGCAGCCTTGGTAGGGCAGATGTGTTTCAAGAAGGGACAGGCAAAAAGCACCTATGGAACTGGTTGTTTCCTCCTCTATAACACAGGAAATTCTGTAAGTGTTTCATTGTTCCCCATCATCCTGACTCAAGACTACCATAAAACAGATGCAATTAATAGACTGTAGCTTATTCCAGGTCATTCAATCAAAGCATGGTTTGCTGACCACTGTGGCTTACAAACTTGGTCGCAACAAGCCTCCTGTGTATGCTTTAGAGGGGTCTGTAGCTGTAGCAGGAGCAGCAATAAAATGGCTCCAAGAAAACTTAGGTCTTTTTGACTCTTTGGAGGATATTAAAGACCTCAATGATTATTCTGGACATGTGGGGGATGTAGTGTTTGTGCCTGCTTTTTCTGGATTATATGCTCCCTATTGGCGAAAGGATGCTCGTAGGTAAGAAACTCACCAGCTCTTCCTGTTGAATTGAAGTCCTATTTATTTTTTAACTGGGTTTGGTCCTAATCAATCAATCAATGAATGTTTACCTACAGTGTAATATGCGGATTATCAGAAGAGACTGAAAAAGAACACTTAATTAGAGCAGCATTAGAGGCTGCCTGTTTCCAAACTCGTGATATCTTAGATGCAATGAATGCAGACTGCCACATTCCATTGAGTCGTTTGCTGGTTGATGGAGGAATGACTGCCAATAATTATTTAATGCAGCTCCAAGCGGACCTAAGTGGTATTCCAGTTGGTGAGAATGAAAAAAAAAAAGAAAAATACTGTACTTCGTCCCTCTTAAAATTTATCAAATTTTAGTATAAATTGAATTTGTGTTTCCAGTCCGCCCTCTAATGACTGAAGCTACAGCACTGGGTGCTGCTATAGCAGCAGGAGTTGCTGATGGAGTAGCAGTGTGGGATTTAGAAAATACTGTTGATGTTCCCTGTGATACATTTTATCCTCGGATGAATGACAATGGTTAGTATTTTGTTAAGTATGATATGAGTCTTATGTGAAGTATTTGAAGTAGGCTTGTGGAATTAAAGTTTATTCTTTTAACTTTTTCTCCTTACAATAGAAAGAGAAATTGTCCATCAAAAATGGAAGAAAGCCGTTGAGCGAAGTCTTGGCTGGGAGGTGGATTTAATTGAAGAACCTTCTGAAGGTTTGTTCCATGGCTTATTAGATTAGAATTATAGTTTTACTGGTGGAGATTAGTTCATAGGTTTCTTTGCAAGGAAGCAGCACTCATAGAGGTGAAGTTTCAATTTTCAATGTGCCATAGTTATGGAACATATTGACAAAAAAATGGTCATTTCTTTTATGGCAAATCCAAATTTTACCTCTAACCATGCTCTAACTTAACACTGCATGATGAATGTATTCTGTCTCTAGGTTACAGGGTGATCTATCTAGAATACTGAAGAATGAAAATAGTGCTCGCTAACTGTAATAATATTTCATTGATCCAATCTATTACGTACTTTCTGAACTCAATATTTTTTTGTTCAGTGGAAGAACATTGCTATGATCACTCTGTAATGTTTCCACAAATTATTCCTTTGTATATTCCTCAGCTTTTTTGTTTTTCTTTCAATACCAACATTGATGTTTGCTTTGCTTAACATAATATTACATCATCTCTGCTTTGCATTCTGAAGAAAATATATCTCTGACATTGGCCTCATTGCCTTCTGGCTCTGTCCTCATAACCAGTGGTGAGTGACTTTTTGTATAAGATTCCTAATGTATTTGCTGAGTTCAAAGAGAGTTAACTTCTCAAAGTAAATAAATTCAAACCAGTAAGTTGGTAGTTGCATGTAGTTACTCAAATCTTTATTTGCTTAATTTCACTAGAGATATGTCATTTGAGCAGAACCACGAGGTATTGTTATTGACTACCAACTTTCTCACATTCTCTCAAACTTTTGCGTATGATTTCTCTAGTGTTGTTTCAATCCTTACCTAAAGTAGTTGTAGTGCTAACCTGAAGAAAGACCAAGTTCAATATTTCTTCAGAGCTTCCCAGGTTCGTGTTTCGGTCATTTATCACTACCTTCCTACCTACCCCTGCATGTTTGTTTCCTAGGTTATTACTGTTTTATGTATCCATCTTCCTATCATTTTTTTTCGTTTCACCACTCTTAAGTAATTTTCAACAAGTATTTTTTAAAAAAATGACTTACTTTGTTTTTAGTGATGCTTGATGGGGTTTTGTTCAAATTTGTCTTCAATGAGTTTGTGTATGTCTTTTTTATCAATCACTTTGATCCTCTTCGATTCAATTTTTATTTCTGTTTTTACTTGCAGCTGATAACTACTCCACAATGCTGTCAACCATACCTGCTGGAATCTTCCTTGTCACAGCCCTTGGTCTTCTGGTTTTAGCTCGTTGGCGAAGTCAGGTTTAGAAACAATTGGAATGCTTTTTAATTAATTATCCTTGAGAAAGGCGAAATATGCTGAAGGCATGGACTTGCTTTGTAATTTTAGGATTAATCCTGTCTTCCAGATTACTCGTTAAGTAAAAAGCATCTAACTACTGACGATCCTTTCTATCTGCCAACTTATCCAGTATCTGAGTTGTAGAGTACACCTTTTAAGTAGTTTGCTTTGTATTGTTTAAGCTTAAAAAGCATGATATTTGTTGTTAGGGGGAGAACTTCTTGGCAGCATTGGTACAATGCAATGTTTTGGCTCACTGTTAGTGAGACTTGTGATAGGTAGTAAAATTGTAGTTTTTTTATGTCCTGTCATCTAAACCAGGCTATTTTTTTCTTGGTCAATGGTCCCATGGTAGGTTTTACATATGTGATATTGTTCTTTACTAAGCTGTAAAATCCATGAGAACAAAGTGAAATAGCTCTCGCGCTTAATTGTACCTAGTCATCAAGTGTTCAGACAATTTTTGTTCACCCAACAAAAATGGTTGGTTATTATGTAGAGTACTCTTACAATAAATCTTCATTTTTCTGAAGAAGAAAGATCTCTTCTAGTCATTATTAATGTAAGTATAAAACATTTTCTGTGTTCCTGGCTATGGTCATCATACCATTTTGATCCATCTAGGAATATTGACCAAATGCTTATTGAGGTTTTATAATTTTACTTGTACGCAAATGTTCTATGTTGGCCAGTGTATTTTTCTGCATCACTGCTGCTTGTTTTATTTTTCGAGACTTTGAAAATAATTTGTACTAGAATGAAAGCCTTCATTATACATTTTATTGTTAAATAAATCTTTAAAACCTTCAGACATTTATAAACTTACTTTCCTAGCTAACTTCAAAAGGTTACAGTCTTCTGTTTCAATATGCCACATTTTATAAATATCTTTCTTCGTGTTTTATTCGAGTGACAAAATAATTTATTTGCAAATAAAAATATTGCAAAAAGCGATTATAGATCTCCACTACTGAGACCACTACATCACTTTAAAATGACACAAATATTTTGATCGCAGCACTAGTTGTGGCTCGGAATAAATTCCAGCAGATAATTGAACAGTTCACATAAATCCATAAAACACTACATTTGCACTTCAAAAAAAAATATTGCAAATTACAGATTATAAAAACATTATAACAATGTAACTTCAATAAAATTATGTTCTTGTTTCAATGTTTGACATCAACTTTTCTGGTGACATCAATTGGTTTGAAACAATCAATCTTCATACAGAAAGATAACAAATTTCTTTTAACTCTCTAATGGTGAATTTATCAGCAATTAATGACAATATAAAATGTCATGAAATTGAAGAAAACTCATGGAGAATGCTTTGCAAGTCCATAGATGCAAAGTCAATGCTCTGCCTGGTGTCGTTTACGACACTTCGTACCATTGCTGTAAAAAACTGAGCATGCCGTGGCTTCTCAGTATACCTTTCATAGGTATCTAAGCTGTCCTGCAATTTAAGGGTTAAACTGTCATAATTTTTCCGAACAACTTCCAGAATTTGATCTTCTGATGGTGTGGAAAGACTCTGGTTTGTCAACCATGCTTCAATCTTCGGTGAGAAATGATTTATAATTGCCCTAAAATGAAGACAATTTTGAAGATGAATCTTGCAGCAGTAACTCTTTTTGATAAAGATTTGATCAAAGTACACTTACCTGACATTACTGAGACAGCTTGTAAGCTTCAGAGCATTTTCTTTCAGGTCACCATCTGTGCTAGAATATCGAAGTGCTGTAAATAAGATTTTATTTAAGTCTAATTTAAAAAATTAAAGTCAGTAAGGGATAAATAGGATAAGTAGAAGCACATCATACCCATGGAATAAAGATCTTCAAAGACATGTTGCATTCGGATAAGCTCATAATATAGTTCATCGTAACTTCCGGGTGAAGGAAGGAAGGTGTCACCATATGTGATGAACAGGTTAAATATATTAACAACCTGTCATCAAAAAGATTTGACCAGATTTGACAATAAAAACCTTAGATACTTTTCCAACATCAATGCATTGGTACCCCTGAGCCCTTATGAGGTTGCCTCACCTGTACAGCTAGGTGAAAAATGTTCATTTTCCTGGCAAGGTGGTTTTCGTTGTTCACTAAAAATTTCAGGAGACTGATGAGAGATGACCACACTTCCTTCCATTGATATGTAAGGCGAACCCGACATCTCTTCTGATAACAGATAAGGCGATGTGCAACTCCCACACAAAGGAGATATAATTCCATTGGGAGCTTCTTCATCATGTGAGACATGATAAATTCAACAAGAAGATCTAAACATAGGAATACAGGCGAATTTTTTAGATTTAATCAAAAGATTATACTTTAGTTAATTAATTAATATAACAAGACCAAACCCAGTAATGTGGCTGCAAGGGGTTGAGAGGGTGATGTCCTATCAGGTGTTACCTTACGGTGCCTCATAGGTAAACGATGTAGCAGAACTTTAAATGTTAAATTAGCATCATGCATTAAAGAATTAGCATATTGGTCTTCAGATATGCAAGTCAGAATAAGAAAACACAATTTCACACTGTTCATACTTGATTCACATTTGGTATCCTGCATAACAATAGAACTGTAAAGAAATAGTGTAATTGTAAGTTACCAAGAAATTTGTAAAACAGATGTTAAAAAATAGAATGAAGAAATGACCAGGCTGCTTTACCAGTACTGAAAGAATGTAACAAGAAGATTGGATGGTTCAGCCATCACATCAAAAGCAGGCAATTGGACACTTGAGTCAGATGGGGGAGTGGTATGTGCAGCTAATGTGTTACTTGGTGATGGCGGAAGACTACCATCTGTTTGCGTATGGGCTAGGGTTGTAATAAAATTACGGTTCAAATGTACTCCTTCATACAAAGCAACCAAGACAGCGTTATTGGCCCTGAAAAGGATTAACAAGACACAAATTTAAGACTTAAAACTAAAATTGTTTGAGAAAGAAGCCTTTCTCATGCTAAAATTCCATGAAAATATTTGAGCTATTCATACCTTATCTGCTGAGTTCGAGCACCACCTTCTTCAGAAACAAACATGCTCCCCACCATATTAGTGAGGGAGGAGAGCCACCCAGCAGAATGATTCTCTTGATGCTGGGCTGCAAATTGGTGACAGAATTCAGAGAGCGATGCAGTTATCACCTGTCCAAAAAAAAAACATTTTTGATTACTTGTGAACACCGCTTAAACAACAAGAGGGTATGTAGGAATGAATTGATATAAAGCATACCTGGCCATAACCGTTCAAGGCAAGCTCATCATCTAAGATAGAGAGCTTTACAATATAAGGATTTGCAGCCTCGTATTTACGATAATTCACTAAAAGGGTAAGAAGAAGAACAGCATCATGCCCATGTGCTGCTCTAGATTGAGGATTAAACAAAAGCTGGAATGCAAACATTTTGGATAAATAAATAAGGAAACTTTCTCACATTTACAGGATTTGAAATTTAAAATATTCTTACCTGGATTAGACTTTCAAAAACACTGTTGATCATCACATACTCCAGCAGAGTGTTTTGACTTACATTCTCAGTTCCTGTTACCAATACCAAGAGAAGTTTCAAACATAATGTTTTCAGACTCGATGGAAACTCACCTACAACAGAGAATTGCATTAGAATTATACATAGTTGGCAAAATAAGCAGTCCTGTTCAAAACTAGTTTCACCCAGTGGTGATATAATACATACCACTGAGAAAGTTGTTCAGATGGTCCATTAAGCCTTGCATCCTCAGTTCTGCCTGATCAAAGCCCATCAATGTGTTAATTATATCAAAGCCTGAGACGCCACAAGTTTTTTTGTAAATTGCATCAATAAGAGCACATAATGTCTGAAAAAAGAATAATAACATTTATCAAAAGTTATTACAGCAGAGAGAATGACTGACAAAATGAACTTACCTGTAGGGCGTATACAACTCTAATGTGGTGGCCATGACTTAGTGTCTCAACACATTGATGAAAGAGAGTATGAATATTATCTTTGAGCTGAAGCAGTTGCTCGAGATTTAATTTCTGTATCTCAGCTTCAAGTTGAGAAACCTGTCAAATCAGTATTTCTTTAGAGTTAATTATTATATTACATAAAATGCATACATATTTACTGTGATAGATATCAAGCATTGGTACCTTTGGTTTAAGGAGAAAAAGTTCATCCCAAAAATTGGGATTTGTTTTTGTTGGATCTTCACCCTGGATTCAAGAATGACAGGTTCATGAGAAAATCCAAAAGGAACGTTAAAAGACTTAGAAAGAGAATTCAAGACTTACCTTGAAGAAGCACTCATACATTTGAACAACTTTTTCCTTTAATGGCCATTTGGAGCCAGATCCACTTCTCTTTCGTGTTGACATTTTGATGCCACTGAAGTGTTCAAAGATAATTAACCATGATAAAAGTATTTCTGCATTTTTCATCACTAGTATGGTCACATTAATATGTTTAATACCAGAGATAAGACTAGGTGAAAATACATTCTATTTCATGGGCACAAAACTAAATAAATTACAATATTTTAAATATACCGCAAAGAGGTGGCGTAAAACGGCATAGCGCCCCACCTAATTCAATTGGCTGTCGATACATGTGTATGAACTTTATCTCTATCTCTCAACTACTATTACCACCACCACTTTGTTTACTACCACAAGCAGAAACTTACGTCTTTAATGGTCTTACAGTAGGTCTTTAGTTCACTGCTACTCAACTCGTGTTGTGCCAAATGCTCTCCGTCGAAAAGGACACAACTGATAAGGTACGCATTGGAAATGAAATGTCAATTACCTTAGTAGATCCGCTAGATGAATTTCACCTGTCTGTTGATTGACACATATCTTCCATAACCTCAAATTCCTATGAATAGCTCACTATGAGAAATCGCCCTGTACAACTGTATGAAAAACCATCCGGTCCTTCCCTGATCCTGATCCCGTAAGCACCGTAAACACCTGCTCTTCCAGCCTCTCTCTCTTCTCAACAGACCGATGCACAGTGACTTTATTTTTCTTTAACATCTGTTTCATTAGTGGGAATGCCACTCCGATCAACTCTACCTCGTTAGATGGTGCTAGGCACCTTCTTGCTGGTGGTTGTTGCCCGTGTGCGACCAAATGGTGCGACTGCCTGCCGTCCGATGCGGAAGAGCGCTTTATCGCATCTCCGTCCTTGTCACACGCATGGGTCTCGGCCCCTAGGAGTGAGTAGGAGGGCACCAAAAAGCGATCTTCTGAATCCAGGGGCTGCTCGTCCTCGTTCTCGTCTTTCCCTCACACGCTGCGCCTCTCCTGAAATGTATCGCAATCTCCGAAAGGCTCTGAATCATAGCAAATCTTCAGGTCCCTCTCAGTTATCGTCGTCTCGAACGGCATCATGTCAGGAGTATACGGGTGCTACAGTAGACAAGCAGGAGGAGGCGAGGCTCAGCCCGGCACAGCGTTCGTTAAGTGTGCGTCATCACCCCGCCATGCCTTATCTACGTTTCGCCACGGCGGCCCTGCAAATTTTGACACGAAAGGGGAAGGGACTCCTAGGAGCAGAGCAGCACAACAGAGTACGGGAGTGCGGGGCAGGACGGGGGGACGGGGGAGAGAGAGAGAGAGAGAGAGAGAGAGAGAGAGAGAGAGAGAGAGAGAGAGAGAGAGAGAGAGAGAGAGAGAGAGAGAGAGAGAGAGAGAGAGAGAGAGGGAGAGAGAGGGAGAGGGAGAGGGAGAGGAGAGAGAGAGAGAGAGGAGAGAGAGAGAGAGAGAGAGAGAGAGAGAGAGAGAGAGAGAGAGAGAGAGAGAGAGAGAGAGAGAGAGAGAGAGGCGGGAGGGATACCGTTCTGCTAGACCGAGGCTCCACTCTGCTCCCGCTCCCTGCTCGCCCTCCTCTCCGCCCGGTGCGGCGCCGCTCGGCAGAGCCAGGACCGTTGCTTCCTTTGCGACTAGGGCCGCCGCGCCGCGCGCCGCCAGCGCCACACAGACAGCCACAGGCAGGCGGGCAGCGAGCACGCCAGGCAGGCAGGCAGGCAGGGGCCAGGAGCAGGAGCAGGAGCGGCAGAGCATCGCGGCGGCGAGGAGCTTTCGGCCCCGTAGCGCGCGGGCAGACGGTACGGCCCGGGCCCGGTGCGGACCAGTGCGGACCCTGACCCTCTCCTCTCCCAGCGAGAGCCCCGCTGAGCGCCGAGCTGAGCGCCGGCGCCGTGCCGCACCCTGTCGCCTCCCGTCCGCCACGCTCCGCACGCGGCCGCGGCCGGACCCTCCTCAAGGCCCTCGTGGAGCACCTCGGCGGCCTGCTCCTGTAGGGTGAAACCAAGTGTGCAACTACCAGGTGTACATGTACAAGTGTTCAACACAGAGTTGAGCGAATGCGAGTGTTTAACTCGCCAATTTTACACTTGTTAGTGTTCAACTCGACAGCCGCACACTTGGAAGTGATCAACGAGGAAAGTGTTGTCCGGCGCAGTTAAACACTTGCAAGTGCACAATAACTGCCGTGTCGAACACTAATAAGTGAACAGCCGAGGAGTTGAGCGGTTGCAATCGCACGGGCGTGTGAGTTGAACACTTTCACGTGAAAAAAACATGGGCTTGCACACTTACAAGTGTTGAACAGTTGCACACTTGGTTTTACAGTGCAGAGGCCTCGTCTCGCTGTCCTCGTCGCACTCATGGGGCACGGCCATAAGGAGCAAGAGAGAAGATAGGGCTGAACGCCGTGGTTCCCTCCTCCTCCTATCCTGCGACCGTCGTGAGGAACTTTCGCCTCGGCCGCGAGCGCCCGCATCGTCGTGACGTCCCCGCCTCGGCCCCGACCTCGGCCCCGGCCTCGGCCCTGGCCCCGGCCCCGGCCGCTGCAGCGAAGCACCCTGCTGCCTCTGCGTCCCCGCGGGAAAGACGAGTGCTGTGGGCATTCCCTGAGCGCGCGGCGGCCGTGCGGAGCTCCAGCAAAGGCGCGACCTCGGCCTGGTCAGGTGAGTGCACGAGTACTTTGGCCTGGTGGGGCCCGGGGCCCCCGGCGCCCGGCGGGGCGGGGCCGGCGGGGCCGTGTTTTGGTGGCGGCCTGGTCCCGTCGAGCCAGGCCCGGCGAGACGAGACGAGTCGAGTCTAGTCGTAGAAGTGCTCCGCTCCGCTCCGAGTTCGCTCGAGCGGCGGGCCTAGGCGGGGCGCGGGCCCGCGCCGCTCAGCTCTGCTCTGCGCTGCGCGCTACTTTCTAAGTGGCCTACCTGGCCTGGACCCGCGCGGCGCGGCGCGGCGCGGTGCAGTGCACCACGGACCGGCTATCTCGAGGGGCTTAGCCGACAACCCCTTCCACGGCCACCTTGCTCCGCTTGCCATGGTGATGGTGCGAGTTTTTGAAACATTCAAACAACCGTCATTTATATGCATGAGGGGGTCGTGCAAGAGAAGCTGTGTCGGCCTCACTCCCACAATTTCACCTCTCTCTCTCTCTCTCTCCCCCCCCACCCCCCTGGCTCCCTTTGCCGTTCGTTATGGACTACTCCCCCCTCCCCCTCCCCCCTAATCTTTGTCGCCTTACTCCCGCGCTCAGTCTCCCTCCCCCCCCTCCCGCCTCCCCTCTTCCCCCTTCTGCTCGGTTGGGTCAGCGCACCGCTTAATCAATCAATCCCCGACGGGATCAATGTTCTCGATTTTCGGGAAGCATTTTGCTCCTGCGGCCCTCCTGATTCGAGAAGATTTTTCTCCTCCACGCCCATGGGCCCATTCTTGACAAGTTTCATTTATTTTCTCCCTATGGCCAGTAACGGCGAGTCCTCCGGGCCGGGCCGGGCCGGGCGGTGAGTTCTCCGTCGGGTTGGCGGGTTCGGGACGGGACATGTCAAGGTCGCTGTGCGTGCCGTGCCGTGCACCTTGGTCGTGGACGGGGCGGGGCGGGACGGGACGGGAGGGCCCTCGCCTCGCGCCACTGCTGCTGCTAGAAAAGTAGTCGAAATCCGTTCGCACCTGCGCGATTAGTAGACTTGAACAGGCCAAGGGTCTACCACTTCCATAATCCTCTCGTACACCCCTCTAGATGATTATTGATGATCGCCTAATCATATAATCATGAAAAAAATTCAAAATTTTGACAAATATTTATCAAATTTGACCAAAAACTGCGTGATTACTGGCCACTAATCAGTAAATATGTCAGAGAACACGCAACAGTATGCGGGCTGCCTACCCGAGAGCCCGGTATCTCTCGGCTATCGGGAAAAGGACTCGTCGATAATTGCAGCATCGTCACTCGACGATGGCGATAATGCACACCTGAAGCGCAGCGAGGGCGCGTCGCGGTTACCGACGCATTTTGTTTGTTTTGTCGTCTGTTTGTTTTCAAATGGCAAGTGGAGGAAAAAGGGGAGAGGGTGAATGCGCGGGGGTAGGCAGAGAAAGGGAGGGGAGGGGGCCGAACGAGGAGAAAATAACCCTGCGGCCGAAGAGGAACGGACGCCGAAACGAAAAAAAAGGAGAGGAAAATAAAAGTGCGAAAAGGTCGAAAGACTGAGAGAGAAAAATGTATGAGCCGTCTGGTCGTCGTGGCAGAGGGAGTGAGAGAGGAAAGCGAGAGAGAGAGAGAGCAGAGCGCTCATGCGCTTGGTGCCTGAGCGAAGGGAGAGAGGAGAGGGAGGAAGGAGAAAGAGGGAGGGAGGGGGGAGGGAGGGAAGGGTGATGCGGGTGGAGACGGGGAGCAGGACAGCGCGGGCGGAGGGGGGGCAGGGGAGGAGAGAGTGAGAGGGTAGAATGCTCATGCGCTGGGTGCCTGCGAGTCAATAGGAGAGGGGAGGAGTACATGCGGAAGCGAGAGAGAGAGAGGGAGTGAGCCGGATAGAGAGGGTAGCAGAGGAAGGGAACGTGATAGAGAGAAGAGAGAGTGAGAGAGGGGGAGGGGATAGGGGGGTGGCGGGACTAGTGAGAGGGATGGGGACGACTGAGCGGCGAGGGGGAGGGGGGGAGTTAGGTAAGGCGTGGTCGGGGGAGAGACACGTGGGGTTGTTAGTCAACGCGTTAGCGACCACACCTCATGCATACACAATGTGCGGTGCAAAGGGTGCTAAGGGAGGAAAGGTGTGCCGAGCCGAGCCGAGTGGGGACGAGCCGAGGGTGTTGCGAAGCGTTCGAGGTGTCGTCCGGTGACAGGGACAGGTGCAAAGGGTGTACGCCGGCGCGGGCGCAGCGGGTGCAGTCGCAGGGGTCACCTCGACCAAATCGCCCCAAACACGGGTCGCTCGGACAAGCAAGCGCCGCCGCGCGGCAACCCGGACGCGACCCTAGGCACCGGGCCGGGCCGGCGCCGAACACGTTATTCGAAAAGTAATTTAACGCGCGTACACTACTGACTGCGGCGGGCGGTGGGGCGTCGGGGCGGGGCGGGGGCGCGGCGGGGGCGCGGCGGGGGCGCGGCGGGGGCGCGGCGGGGGCGCGGCGGGGGCGCGGCGGGGGCGCGGCGGGCTGCCATGACGCATCAGGGGGTGCATGCCATGATAAATGCACTGCCGGCCGCACTGCCCTGCCAGACCTGACACACCCGCTGACAGGTTGTCGTCATATGCTGCAGTGTTGCGTTGCTATGGCAGCAATACTGACGCCCCCATCGATTTGTGCGCGGGTGTAGCCCTCTGTGCGTCCCTTCATCCCTGTTGGTGCCCCCGCCCTCGCTCCCGCCCCCACTCCCGCCCCCGCCCGCCTCCCCACTCCCCCGCCGGCACCACAGCGCCCCCCGCCGGCCTTGCCGCCCCCGCGACCACCCTCGCACCGCCCCTCGTGTCCCCGCCCCCATCATGCGCCGCCCCCGCCGCCCCCGCTGCCCTCAGAACCTTTCCCTCTCCCCGTGGCCCCCGCTGCCCCCCGCCGCTCGCCGCTTCTCCCCTGCCGCCCCTGCCCCTAAACCTCACCGTCTGTTGGAGTAACGGGTCTCTTCGCCATCTCTCTTGCTTGGCTGGGCCCGTCCGGTCTCTCTCTCTCTCTCTCTCTCTCTCTCTCTCTCTCTCTCTCTCTCTCTCTCTCTCTCTCTCTCTCTCTCTCTCTCTCTCTCTCTCTCTCTCTCTCTCTCTCTCTCTCTCTCTCTCTCTCTCTCTCCCTCCCACCCTTCCGGGTTCACCCGCCTTTCTCTCCCCCCCCTCCTCACTAAAGGCAAAGTACTAATCTACTTAGCACTCCATGGGTGTAAAGAATGATTCTCGCTCGAACTGAATCAATGAAAATTGGCGGAGGAACATTAACGACATTTATTTTCAACAATATTTCAAGTAAGATCTCAAACGGTTTGCGACAACTACATCGAACTTTTTGGCTTAACTCAATTCCGTTTCTTGCTCCCGATTATTCATGCGTGATGACCGAATGCAGTGGCTCGTTTTGCTTATCCGGTCATTGCGGTCAGCAATATCCCGTTCAACCCCACCCGGAGTAGCAAGCCCGCTAGGTTGAGAAAGTAAGACAGCAATTTTTCGGGTATAATGAAAACATCAGCGTTTACCTCATTTTTCATATTACCAGAGAAAATGTTGCACGCTGCGCGCAGCACACACGCCGCGCCACCGCGTACTCAGTTGGCTTCCTCTGACCTCCCTCTGTAAACACCATTAACAGACCCCATAGTCACTAAACAACTGGAAGCGCGTACTGCAGAGGGAGGGATGCACGCTCGGGCCCCTCGCCCCGCGCGGCCCCGGTCCTGTGTCCCGGTACTTTGCTGCTTCTCGCTGCGATTGGCTGCGATCACCAGTCTGGACCAAAAGAGACGTCAGTTGCACGGCTATCCGTCGCCATTGGAGCGTGTCGCCCTCTCTGAGCCTCTACCACCACCCCCTCTTCATTCCTTTCTCTCCCTCTCCCGCCCCCCCCTCTCTCTCTCTTGCCTCTTCTTTTTTCTCCTCATTGCTCTCCTCAACCTGTCTTTCTTGCACTTATTACGTGCCAATGACCCGTCGAGGAAGAGCTACATCGCCTCGAGCCGGGGACACTGTGGGGAAAACAGTAAATTGTAACCGAGGGGCCCACAACTCCGAAAAATTTTGTACACCTGATTTCCGGATTTCAAAGATTTTACATGCTTTCAGGTGATTTCAACGGATTTCAAAGATTTCAAGTGAATTCACTGATTTCGCGAGATTTCACATGATTTCAAGTGATTTCTATTGATTTCACATGATTTCCATTGATTTCAGTTAAATGTCTACCGAATGCATATGATTTCCATTGATTTCGTGAGATTTCCAACGAATTCAAGTAGTTTTGGGACGACCTCAGAAAATACACGCACAGCTGATCCAAATTATTCTCTCAATTACATGATAAAATAGGATTTTTGCTGAGTTATTGTGAATTATTTCGATTTATTCCAAATTATTGGAAATTAACTTGCAACTGCGCAAAATAATCACACTTATTTCAATTAATTTAAAAAAAAAATCTGAAGCAAATTTTGCTCTGCAATTGAAAGGGTGGCGTGAAAACACGGAAAATTTTTGCGGCAGTAAACCTCCCGAAGGAGGTTGCGGTTCCCGCCAGGCACAGGGCTTTTACCCCCTGTGGCAGCCAACTGCTTCGGTGTTCCATGGGAACCGGCGCTTTGCTGACTGCGATCCTATCGCGCAATTCGACAGATTTGATCCCCGTACCACCATTGGCCTACCCCTAGAGGTACGAGCGGTGTCAAGAGCGTTAGACTTCCTGATCCCAGTTTCAGAGGCCTTACCTCAGAGGGGTACGCGGGATTCGAACCCACAACCCCGAGTGCCGACTGCCGACACGTAGCCAGAACAGGAAGCGACCCAACGCCCAGAGCCACCGAGCCAACGGCGGTGAGACGTGTTTAACTTCTATTTGACCTGCCATCCAGCTGCGGCCAAAGGGAATGTCAAGCGCGAAAAACGCTTTCCCGAGTGGGAGTCGAACTTCGGACCACTCAGTTCGGTGTTGCGCGCTCTACCAACTGAGCCCCGACACTACGATGACTGTACAGTGCGACGGGTTCGAGTTGTATTTGCCCTGTCCTCCTGGCTGGAGGCTGCAGGATACGCCGCAAAGGGGCGGCCAACTCATGTATTTCTGTGTACACTTGCCTTGTATTTCTTGTATTTATAATGTATTTTTCGGTACTTTTCTCGTATTTTTGTTGAGTATTTCTTTGTATTTCTGTGTATTGTAGAATATTTCCTGGTATTTTTAGTGTATTTCTGGAAATACACAGGTATTTCTGTGTACACTTTTTTTTTTCGACCTGGCCGCCTCTCGGATCCTCCTCCTTGTAGCTATCGTTGCGTGCTGCCAGGTTCTGCAGGCGTTCATTGATGCGGCGATACTCCTGCCTCCGCCACTGCCGGATGGTTTTCCCTGCATCCAGCTCAGCCATCATCACCTGGACGAAATCCAAAAGAACACTCTTGAAAGCTTACGGTGAATTTCACTGTAAGTTACGGTGAACTTGGCATCACCGTAACTTACGGTGGATTTCACCGTAATTTACGGTGACATTCACAGTAGCTTACAGTGAAAATTCACCGTAAGTTACGGTGATGCCAAGGTCACCGTAGCTTACAGTGAAATTCACCGTAAGCTTTAAAGAGTGACATTCCAATTGTTTAATTTGTTGTAGAAACGGTCTGAAAAAATAGTAGCATTTAAGTGTTTCTAACCTGAAAGCGGTTGTGCCACGCCTCGGTTGTGTTGTTCGTCCTGGGCTCGTTGTGGCGTGCAGATAGGTGTTGATTCCACGGGTCGGGAGGGTAGCGGGGCGCCGTGGGTCGTATATCTAGTTTTTTTATCTAGTTTCTGTCCGGAGGGATCCAATGGATGGGACCATCACTATGGGACGAATGGGGATGGAAAATGGGACAAATAAGGTACAAATTTTTAAAACCGAGGACGAAGTATCTTTGGACGAGTAAAACCAGGACAAAAACTCTGAGGACAAATGGACGTAGTACGAGTCCTTAGGGGGACGAGTTATGGGGGGACGAATGGGCATGGAGCCTTCTTTGGGACAGTAAACACGTGCCAAAACGGGCGTTTTAACACAAATCAAGTTATTTAATTTTTCCAATTTTTCCAATTTTTCCGACCCTTAAGATTTATTTCCGAAAAAAGCGGATTTTTTCCAATTTTTCCGGAAAAATTTCCGGGCTGTCGAACCCTAGTCCTATCTTTAATCAACAGAATGTGCGTCGTTCGCGGTGTAGCAACCCTTTCGGCCTAAGCCTCCTCTCGTGGCCTGGACGCTCGACCTCGCGCCGCAGCAAGTGTCGATCAACTGCTAGCTTGACTTGACCCGCTCTGACAGTGTCGAGTGGGAGGCGACCTCCCCACCCCCTACCTCGAGGCCCAGCGCCCTAGCCGCCCTGAGCGCATTAATTATTCCACCACATTTTCTTCAAGATCCTCAAAGATCTTATATATTTTTTCTCCGTCCGCGCTCAAAGCAAAAGTTGTGCCTCGTTTCCGGCAGCGTCGCGAAATGAGGATTTTCGGAGGGGGGTGAAGGGCCGAGTTGCTGCCGCCCAGGACTGGTAAAAAGGGGGCAAAGAGAGCGGTTGGCGGGTGGGTGAGCCGGGTGGGGAGAGGGGGAGGGGCAAATGGAGAGGGGCAGAAAATGGATAGGGGGTGGGGGAAAATGGGGGGAGAAAAGAGTCGTCATGAGGTCGCAAGGCATCGTGTAATGCATCATGAGCTCCGAGCTCGCACATATCAAGGTAATACATCCCATCTGTATAAAACATCCGCACAACTTTTCTGGTTTGTGTCACCGTACAGACGTGGTCCCGCCCCGCCCCACCCAAACCTACCCCTCCTCCAACATAACCAGAATGCTACACATAGCGCCTGTGGGGTGAGCGCTGGGCGCTCGGCCGCTTGACGCTATGTTGTGGAGGGCGTTTGTCTGTGGGGTGGTGTGTGTGTCAGTGCAGATGGGTGTGAGCTGGACTCCACCGCTGCTCCGCCCGTTTGCACCACTCTCTCTCTCTCTCTCTCTCTCTCTCTCTCTCTCTCTCTCTCTCTCTCTCTCTCTCTCTCTCTCTCTCTCTCTCACACACACACACACACACATACACACACAAACACACACACATACACAAACCTCCCCGCCACAGGCCGCAGGCTGCAGAGGCGGCGAGCTGCACAGATTTGTCGATAACTAGCCATACAGAATACAGAGGCACCAAAACCCAACCCGGCGCTGCTCGTCCGCAGAAGGGATTGCTGCTACTGCTAGGGGGGAGTGAGGAGTGAGTGGCCATATAGTGGTCATACTCTCACCCGCCCCCGCCCCCACCCGTTTTTTTCTCTCCGCAGACACGCAGCGAATCGCTTTTAGGACAATTTTCCTCGCATCCCCTCCCATCTCCCTCTCTCCCTCTCCTCCATCCTACCCCTTCTCTCCTCGGGCTTTCCCCTTCCAACTCGGATATCCTCGACGATTTACAACCCTCGGCTCGGCTCGGCCCCGCAAGTCAATCGGCAGAGTGCGCTCGCGGGCAGGGCGGGGGCAGGGTAGGGCCAGGGCAGAGGGCAGGGCTAGGGCAGGGCCAGGGCACTAGCCGTATAGCGGCGGCCGAGCAAGGGTCAAGTAGCTACGCCGAGACAGTCGGTGTATGTGACCGCGAACGAACACACGGGTGCCAGACGAGGGGAGAATCACTCATACAAACTGTGTACAGCGATTTTTACGGATTTTTATTTTCACTTTTGACTTTTTTAAAGTTATTAACTTTTTGTTTTAATTTGTCAATGAAAATTTCACTTTTCCTCAAATTTTGATCTTTCCCCCCATATTTCTGAATTTTTGCAATTTTTATTGTAGTTTGTTGTTCAATTGTTCTCAATTTTCCGTTATTTTTATTTTTTAAATAAATAATTTTATCATCATTATTTTTAAATTCGTTTTTGGGGGCCGTACAATTGGTTTTCGAAGTAGTGAGCCCCCCTCGGTGCCAGACCACAGCGGATGGGTGAAGGCAGTGGCTCCCTACGCCTCGGCCCGCCGCGCCGCCGGGCCAGGCGCCAGCCTGCAGTGGTAGGCCGCGCGCTCGACTTTGCTGTCCTTCGGTTGCCTACCTCCCAGGCGGTCCCGCCCGGCCGGCTTGTTTACAATCCCCCGAGCAGCACTCAGCGCTGCGACAAAATAAGCAGTACCGGGCTTTATCTCTGCCGCGACCAGCTTGGGGAGGTTAGGTTAGGTTGGATTGGGTTAGGACAGGTTTGTCGGAGGGTGCGGTCAAAATATTCTTACAGGGTCCCCCCGCTTGCCGCTGCGGAATTTGTCGTGAAGTGCTGGGGGATTGAAAATAAGCAACCCGCCACGCCGCCCCCACAGCCCACAGGGAGCGCACTACTCCGCCCCCGGACCCACAACCGGACCCGCCCCCGGGCCCACCCCACCCCCGGGCCCGCCCCCGCCCCCGGGCTCTCCGGACCCGCCGCCCTTTGTTCTCCCTTTACCTCGGGCTCATCAGGCTCCGTCAGGCCCTCCCGCTCCTAGGGGAACGGGGAACGGGATCAATGTGTCTTCCCCTGACCTCTCCATATCTCCCTCCCTCTCCCTGGCTTTCTCTCTCTCTCTCTCTCTCTCTCTCTCTCTCTCTCTCTCTCTCTCTCTCTCTCTCTCTCTCTGTTCCCATTGGTGTATAGGAAGTTCTTTCCTTTTGGGTCCCCACCCAGCACGATGGGCTGGCCTCTCTGAGTTCGAGGTAGAGTAGAAAAGATGTATTCTACAAGACGAAAACAAACATTTAAGAATCTCTTCGAAACATTACGTTAATCACAATGCAAAATTTGACACCTCTAACGGACACAGGTCACATGTTCAGACAGAATGTGGACAAACAGGGCAGAACTCAGTTCTGAGCCAAAGTTATTAACAGCTTAGGATTTACTGAAGGTTCGGTCACAAAAAACAAGACCAATAAGGTTGATGCCACAAAGACGAGGCACACCGGAGAGAAAACCAACCAAGCAGCAGACCGATCCGAAGGACAACAGTATCCTAGTCACCGGCCTAAGTCAGCAAGAAGTACTTTCGAGATACAATGAATGAGCAACAATGCCACCAGAGTGACTGACATTTCGATGTTGAACTGAAACGAAAAATGCAGCACAGACGGTATATCTCCAGTGGAGTGAAACGGGAATACTTACTCGTAGAATAAGACATTACGGCTACAGTCTGGCACACAAATCTGCGATAAAATCTTCCACGCTGCCTTCGCTTTGCCCTAAATGAGGCCTTGGAAGAGCTATCGTATGAGAGGCAATAAATCCAATCACTGAAATTCACTGTCAGGTAGACCGTCACACCCCCTGAGTTGTCCTGACGTCCGTATCAGTCGGCGTCGGAGCGTCCCAGACCGAAGTGTATCGTTTGCCTTATTTGGCAGTGGGCCGCTCCGAAACGGTGATTTTCTCAAAGTCGTTCGACGACCTTGGCGAGGTATACAGGGGTCTGTGAGGTGTTTAAGTAAGCTATGGAATCGTTGCAACTCATAACTCTAATCGAAATTTCTTTAAAATAAGGCGTATTGGTGAGCTACGACGAGTTTGAAGTTTACATAATAGAAGGGAAGCAGCTCATTAAAAGTGTCTGGGTTGGCGAACATGGAATAGACAAACTATACCCGTCGCCTTGTGGAAATAAAACCGCTCGTGTCTGGTGAGTTGACAACAACAACAGCAAAGACAAAAACAACGAACAACACAACATACTGGTACTGGTGCTGGTGGAGTTAGAGCCAAAAGTTCTCAAAAACAATGAAAAGTAGACTGTCTTTATCCAAGGAGATTGTGAATACCTATGTGCTGGGACAGAGTGACGAGAAAAAGAAGTTCCACCATCCAAGTGCCTGCAATGCATATTGTGAAGACTCAGTCGGATATTGCATCCCTAGTGCATTAAATATGCTTGTATAGCAAGTTAACGAGGATTGCAAGATACCTATTTATTGGCGTCAACATGGGTTGTCGTTTTCGCAATGTGCTTTATTGTTTTATGTCAACCATCATTTGTGTTCTCTTTCTTACTGGATCATCCCTTGAAGAGGACATTAAAGCCCTCCCTGACTGCACCTCAAGAGCTGGCGGATTGGACAGGTTGGAAGGTTGTGTGAACTTGAATGGTAATTCATCTGAAGTTGAAGAAGTACTTGTACTGAAAAGACTTACTCACACTGTGCGAGCTGTTGAACCAAGGACCAGCTTTGAAAGGTGCGTTTGACTTGTCATGATATGAGCGGCTTGTATTTAATTTGTGTTGTGTACTCACACCCAGATTGTCCTCCAGATGGAATTTCAGTGTTGCAAGGCACGATGTAAAACTCATTCCTGATCCTGCTGCCCTTTGTCATGGCAGCAAACAAGCAAAGCCCTTGAATTTTGATGTGAGAGTGATAGTTCCAGATGGCCTTGTTTGTGGCATTAGCCTCACAGACCCAAAACAAGTCTTATGGAAACATGAGGTACATTATTTTATGTGTGAACTTATATTTTGATATTGTATTATTTAGTTACTCAATATTTATTTTTTAACTTGTAGTTTTGTGTCAGTGTGGTTGAAAATGTTTTCGTAGGTTTGTTTTAAATATCTTATTCTATGAAGGATTCATGGGTTTGGTTTATTCTACAGTTTGACTCACCAATCGTTAGTGCATGGACTTTTAACAAGGGAGAAATGAAAGAAGTAGATCTATTTAGTGGTCTGCAATGGAACCATGATAAAACACATGGACATGAAAAACCAGTGTCACCTTCATTATACATAGGGATGCATAAAAAGCAGGTGACTATCTATTTTTATTGACTTAATGCTAATATCTTACATAGTTCCATTTGAGAAGTTTAGGTTTCTCTGTTATCTTAGCTATACATTCAGGAGAGTGTACAAATGCAGCAACATCTTGGAGACTCTGTGAATCGTCAAAATCTAATAACAGATGAATCAACTCATACAAGGATTCCCTGGCGACCCATTCCAGCTCTTCCTGGAAATACTCTTGGTCTGTTAGAACAACACAATTCTGATGAAAATAAGACACCTCAGTTAACTGATGAATCAAATCAAGCTGTTCGCACCACTGCCATGTCTATCCTTTATGCCTCTGAATATGTCAATGGTGAGGCTTTAATGTACTGTATTGTGTAAAATAATGCAATCTTTAAACATTTGTCAATTTATTTTCTTAGGTAATGGTTTCTATCTTTATTCCTCGGAATCCTTAAAGAAAGCAAGGCAAGCCCAATGTGGTCTAATTGAGGCTATTGAAGCAGACAATCAAACATTTGAAGATCAAATACCAAAACCCGATGAAAAGCCCAGTCGTCCTTCCCAGGGTGATGAGTATATCATTATTACTTCCCTGTGGTACTGGTGGTGAGTGTTTGCGCCATCATTGTCTATATAATATTGAAAAACAGGTACAATTCCTGAAGCTTGCTTGCATGTTGTTCTTTTCATTAACATTTAGCTCATTCCATTTTCAGGAAAGAGGTTTTACTGATAAGTATTGGAACTGCTGTTCTTGTTAACTGTATGATGCCACAGGGCCTTCTACAAATTATGAGACTTCGTAGACCCTTAGAACCAACTGCTGAGGTCTGTAGCTCTTTAATTAATAAGAAATCTCTTTCTTCAGCCTAAGTGGAATATTATTTGTGAAGTATAATCTTGAATTCATATTTTAAGGAGGGTAAACTTCTTCCATTTACACATCCTCCTGGTGAAGATATACCTCCTGTCGAGATAGCTCAGGAAGAACGCCCGGCAACACCAATTGAATACACGTCTCGATATCTGCAAGACTTTCAGCCAGTGCAATGTCTTGGCAAAGGAGGATTTGGTGTTGTGTTTGAAGCTCGTAAGAAATTTGATGACTGCCTGTATGCTGTTAAGAGAATTCCATTAACAAACAAGTATGTAAGATACAATGTAATTCTCTGAAGCAATCACTCCACATGGGCAGTGTTTCTTGTAACTAGAATATTTTTCTCAACAGAGAAGAGTCAAGAGAAAGAGTGCTTCGTGAAGTGCGTGCCTTGGCAAAGCTGGATCACAACAATATAGTGAGATACTTCAATTCATGGCTAGAGTGTCCTCCTCCTGGATGGCAAGAAGATCAGGATAAGCAGTGGGCTTCAATGTGAGTTTTTTCACCTTGTACTTTTCTATGGTTTGGGTATACCCTCAATTCTTAGTTTTATATTATCTATAAATAATTTTTTTGAAAAATTGATTGACACAGGTTCAAGACCTTAGAAACAACATCCAATTTGCATTCTGAAGACCAAACCAGTTACTCAGAGGAGCTGAGTCAATCTTACAACTTTCTCAAAAAAGGAAAACACATTTACCCAAAGCATAGCTGGAATATCACCTCTTCAAACATTACTAGCCCTAGTGGGCCTCAAAATACTAGGTTTTCCAAAAATAAGAATGGATTAGTACAAGACACAAGTGATTCATATATTGTGTTTGATGCATCTGGTGGGTCTGGAGAGGAATCAGATGTAGAAGATGATTATGAGGAAAGAGACAGTCTGGATAGACGGTGGGTTTCGTTCATTTGCATCTCCTTTCCTATTTTAATTTTCACTATTTCACCTTTCAACTTAGTAAGCGAACTAGATTTTTTATTACTGTCTTTGAAAACTTTTCAGGAAAGATAGTGTGATATCAGTGTGTAGCTCCTCTACAGGATCAAGTGAACCACCACATGTATCAAAAAGGAATGTACGCCCAAGTCACCTCAGTATTAGCAATACTAATCAGAGACCTAAAATTTCAACATCCTACTTATTTATTCAGGTAGAGGATCACCTGTATGTAAAATGTCTGTCATAATTTTTGTCCTTGTTTCTTCTTACCCCTAGGTTTTTTTCATGTTTTGTCGTATAGATGCAGCTCTGTCGTAAAGATAGTTTGAAAGACTGGTTACAAAGCACACCTAGGAGAGACTATCTCAATGTTATAAATTTCTTTGAACAAATTGTCATGGCTGTCGAGTATGTACACCTGAATAATTTAATTCATAGAGATTTAAAGGTTAGTCAAAACAATTTTCAGAGTATCTTGTTAGTAAACTTATAGTTACTGACTTCATGAAAAGTTAGTTGGAATTTCATTACTCGGATGTAACCTCCTCAACATTTTCCCCCTTCTTTGTTTTTGGCAGCCCTCCAACATATTTTTTTCAATGGATGGTCACATCAAAATTGGTGATTTTGGGCTTGTTACAACTATGTTAGAAGAAACTGATGATCAACGCACTCCAATAGACTCCTCTAGCTCCTCGGGCTCTTTTGGGGAGCGCCATACAGCGTTAGTTGGCACTGAGCTCTATATGAGCCCAGAACAGGTTAGTGACATTAAACACAATTGCGTCTTTTCTTAATGTCTGTTACTATTCTTTCTATACCTTATTTTTCATTTGACTGTTTCCTATCTTAGCGCAAAGGGAAACCTTACAATTACAAGGTTGATATATATTCTTTGGGGCTGATTCTCTTTGAACTTCTTGTTCCCTTTGGAACTGAAATGGAAAGAGTGCAAATTATGCAAAGTTTGCACCGACAAAAATTTCCTCCAGAATTCCCTGTTACTCATCCAAATGAGGTGTGTACACTTTATTGCTGTGTTCCATTTTTTGGTCTTAGTTGAAGAATTCACTAGGTAGTTTCTTCTTTTTATCAATTTAGTATAATCTGCTAAAAATGATGTTGGATCATCGACCTGAAAAGCGGCCCACTACCTTTGGAATCAGAGCAAGGCCTCCACTTCGTAATCGCCAGGCTGAAGAAATTCTGTCTGCTCTTTCAGAGGAATATCATTTTGAATTACCTGCTCGGCAGAGATCATCAACATCAATCCACAAACTGTCGTCCTCTTCTAGCAGTAGTACAGAATTTTCTCCATCCAATGGTCATGTGACTTAGACTAGTCAACTCAAATTTGTGATATTTTGCTGCTGCAACTCTGTGACTTTTTGCCCAGTGGTGCAACCTTTTTTAATTCTTTTGTTGACAAATATGTCATGATGTCCTTGTTGAATTTGTGCATGAGACCTTCTCACATTTTGTATTCCAGTGAGATATTTACTTTGTAATTTGGGTCCTGTTAACTCATTCCAAAATGTAAAATGGTATTTGTCCCCTTTTTGAGAGCGAAATGTGTCATCAAATCAGAATTTGATATTGCTCATAAGCAATAAAGTGCTAGTTTCTATTTTCTTGTAAAATGTACGTCAGTGCAAATAATTGTGATATATTGGACTGTGTTGACATTCCACTTTGTTGAAGTTAAAGTTTAGATTATAGATAGCAAAGTAATTTTGATGTTTCTACGGAATATCTTTGTGGTATGTGTATTTCACATATTTCCAGTCACATATTAATAAAATTGAACAGCAGTTATTTTACTGTTCAGAAATCCTTAAGACCTCCTTACTGCATTAATGATGTGTTCTACATACATACATACCACAGCAAACTCCTCAGCCAAAATAGAGACATTTTTTAACTGTGCAGTATTGTGAAGGTGTGGTTGAGAAGTGATCAAGGAGGGAGGTGTGCAAATTAATGATACATTATTGGTCCTTATGAATATCAGTATTTGGTAATAATTTTATTTATGGTTTTTAAAGGTAGTTGTTGTTAAAAAAGAAAAATTTTAAATTTTTTTTTAAATTTTTAAAGTTGTTATAAATCGATTTCAAACAGTGTTAGAAAATGAATGAAGGTTTATTTTCTTTGAAAGCACCTGCATTTTGGTTCTGGGAATCACTGATTTCACATAGTCTGCAACATGTGGTCATTGATTACACTCTGTTGCATGATCTTCATCTGTGCTGCTGATTCTCCCCCTATCATATGGTTATCTATTTCAGGGTTTTCAAAGGTTGCTAGAGCTGCAGTGGTTTCCTTTATCTCTTGCAGTGCATATTCTGCTTTATCCATGCATCTTTTAAGGTCAGGATCATCATGCGTTGCCATGGTCAACTGCATCTGACTGCAATCCGCTGAAGAAAAAGAAAGATAACACTAATTCTCTAAAGATCTGACACACGTTTTGTTGAGAAGGGAGTAAGAACCGAAGCCAAAATATTTGTCTCGGTGCAAATCCAAGTTGGCTAAGAAATCAGTACTCACAACGCATAGATGCTATGTCGTTCAAGAGCGACGTAGCTTTAGCCATCCCCTTGTCCAACAGTTCACAACAATGAGAGCAAAGTTTGTCCATTTTTATCAACGCAGATACCCACAAAGCAGGCACCGGGATGGAAAAATACCAGAATATCCAGCCTCAGCCTGCTTCGGCAAATCAAAATCTGGGTACGTCCAGCCTTCGAGCCTGCGAGAGTTACATCGTCCCGCGGAAAAACAGTGAGGTAATTGGGTACGTTCGACATTAGCTACCATACTGCCAAAAATTAATTCATATAGAGGAAAACGAGTTCAGCATTGTGCTGTTGTGAAGTGAAAAAGTGAAAAAATGTTGTTTCCTTAGAATCCCAATACAGAAAATTAGTGTACATCTAGCGTAAAATTATTCATCTCGCAGGATATTTTTTTTTTTCCAGCAGTCACGCAAGCAGCACCAGCTAGTAGTTATCTCTGGCAGCACTATACTTTTCATTTTTCAGCATCTATTTGTAAATCATAGGTAATTTTTACGCTTCATAAAATACTTATCATTGTTTTAGTTCGACGAATGTGCTGTCTTGTCTTACACTAATTGCGTGACTGTGGTGCACAACGACCACCTTCTGACCACCTCGCCAGTGTTGCCAGATTGGGCGGGTTCCCGCCAATTGGGCGGGTTGGGAGTCCTAAGTGGCGGGCAAAATATTTTGAATTGGCGGGCACCCGCCAATTTGGGCGGTTTGGCGAATGTTGGGCGGGTTTGCCCATTTTTGGGCGGGTTGGGTAAATATCCATGAAAACGTCGAAAGAATGGAGGATTCAGCAGTGCATAGGTTGGTAGAGCTGTGCGTAATTTCGACTGTCAGTTGTCGATCTCGTAGGTGTGAGTCCAAGTTGTTATGTGTTGTTGTTGGAAGGCTTATCTCTATCCGGCGGATGATTTAAATGTTTTGGATTGTTTTACAAGATGGGGAAGTGGGCAAAATATAGCAAGAAATATAATCAGAAATGGGAGCTAGACCCTTTATTTAAAGGTGAGTTATCATTCTATTCATTTTACCCGGGTTAGGGCGTCCTAACCCCATAGTTTGCAGGTACTTGGCTCCAGTTTGTAGTTTATTTATTTTATTTCCATTGAACGAGCAGGGTGGCTGCAGAGAACGCCAGAACACCTTATTAACGAAGGAAAAAGTGAGGCTTACTGCCACTTATGCAAAACCTGCATCAGACCTCACAAAAGTGACTTGATCGCTCATAAAGACTGTGCTACACACCGGCGAAATGAAAAGGCTTTGCCAGGGCGAGCACAGCCTCAGCTTGAACATTTTGGTAATGTTTTTAATTACAATACTCTGCAAAGCATGTTTAATACAAATTACGACTATATCGATTATTAATTTCAATCAATTGCCCGGTTTTAATTGCAGGTTATGAGGGAGGTGCCACAAAATCAACTCAGCAAAAGACAACTGACATTAAAATATGTATGATGGTGGCTTGTCATACAAGTATAAAATCAGTGGACCACATAAGTGAAATGATGCGCTCGTTAGGGACGGGCGGCCCTCTGGAGGACTTGAGACTCCATAGAACCAAATGTACCAAAGTCATAGAAAAAGTTATAGCCCCATCACTTCTAGTTGAATTAATTGAAGATTTAGGAGATAGGTTTTACAGCTTGATAGTAGATGAGTCAACAGATCATTCTACTAAGAAACTGCTGGCCTTATGTATAAAACATTACAGTCCTAAAGAGGGTAAAATGCTAGTCCAATATCTAGGTATTATTGAAACTCCCCAAGCTACTGCAGAGAAGTTGTATGAGGCTACAACAAAATTTCTGAGAGACCTTGGATTGGATGTCAGGAAGCTGCTTGCACTCGGCACAGACGGAGGTCTCAATCTGTGTGGGCGCCACAACTCTCTGTATGCTCTTCTCAAGAGCAGGGACTGTCCCCATTTAATGCTAGTCAAATGCACCTGCCACTCCCTCGACAAGTGTGCATCCTATGCCAGCAAAAACTTGCCTGACAGCCTAGAATATTTAATTCGTGAAACCAGAAATTGGTTCTGTCATAGTGCTCTGCGCAAACACCAATACGGCGAGATCTACAGGGTATGTATCGATAGAAGTTTTGGCCCCGCAGCGTGGCTACGCCCTTGGAGATGGGGAAACTGCGGGCCGTGGTGTTTTCGGCATTTAATTAACTTCTGTTTCGCTTGACAGGCAATGTGCGGCACGGAACCACCGCTTCTAGTCAAACTTGCGGCAACCCGCTGGTTGTCATTTTATGGTGCCGTCAAAACGCATCTGGACCAGTTCGTCCCACTTCAGACTTTGTTTAAGAAAATCAGTGAGAGTAATGGCAATCCAGATAAATGCCAGACGGCAGTCATGTTGACAAAACTTCACAATGATGAACATCTGCTGTACCTGACGTTTCTTAAGCCGGTATTGGAGCACCTTACCCGGATCAATCTACTCTTCCAGAGAACTGAGACAGACATGACGCGGGCTTTCACGGACTTGCGTGTGTACGTGTTCGGTGTCGCTGCCAGGGTGCTCAGGAACGAAGCCCTTCTCGAGTCTGCTCAACAGGGAATGCTGCGCCGGACTGAACTGGAAGCTCTGCGGGCAGCCCTGTCTAAGAAGGACAGTCTCCGGCCCCTCGACCAAGTCAAGTACGGCGATGGCTTCGTGACGATGTCGTTGGCCATGGAACGCAGTGGAGCCCTCAGTTCTGAGAAAATAAGGGAAATTAAAGCTTGCTGCGCTAATTTTCTCACGACACTCAGCAAGGAGCTGGCAGAGCGTCTGCCGGACTGCATCCATGACGTGGAAAATCTAAGGCATCTGGCACCCACCCGAGTTCTTGCCGCTAGGGGAAGACCAGAGTTTGGCACACTCCCTTTCCATCTCATCCGTGAGTACTTTCAAGGTGATTGATTTTTTTCTTCAGTTTTCAATTTATTTACAACCAGTTTCTTTTTCAGCCCATGGGTTTGACCGGGATACTTTGGAGACGCAGTGGACAGAGCTCGGAGTCACCAAGATTGAGGACATATGTCCGGACGCTAGTGAGACCTTGGGCACAATTGACACTGTCAAGTTTTGGAAACTTTGCTACGAGGTTAAAAATGGTGCCGGGCAGCAGCCCTTAAAGGAACTAGCAACCTGTGCCCTCACACTCTTGTCCTTGCCGCTAAGCAACGCGGTTGTTGAACGTGTCTTTAGTATAATGAATATTGTGAAGTCTAAGCTCCGCAACAGAATGAGCATCAGCGTGCTAAACGCGATTCTTTTCCTTCGCCTGTATCTCAAGGTGACAAGAAATTCGCTTTCAGGGTAGATTTAATTACGGTGTGCCGCACAGAAATTTCGTAATTTTTATGTTTTTTCTTTTTCGGCAGGCCCACGACATTTGTTGCCTTACTTACCAGCCAACAAAGGACATGCTGCAGCGTTTCAATGCGCGCAACATGTATCCTCCCGCCCGCCCTCGACATCCTGGTGGTGGGGCTCCAGGTACTTATCTTTAATACCTCCTTCCCTTGTCCAGGTTGACACCTCATTTCTTACCATTGTTATCCTTTTAAAACTATGTGGCTGCAGGAAATGCTGGGGAACCTGAGAGAGAAGGTGATCGGCTCGGCGAGGAGGCAGTTGATGACGTGCTGGAGGGTGCTGTTGGAGGACAGGAAGAAGCGTATGGCCAGGACGTAATACACTTCGAGGACGACGCTGAAGCCATTGATGCTGTGTTGGACATTTTGGACAACCAAGATTTACAGAATATTTTTATTTAATCTTCATTCATTTTATTGTTTATGCATGATTTTTGCAATATTTTATCCAAAAAAGTGGATATAAAGTCAATTTTCTGTTTCTGAAAATGATAAAGTTCCTATTTTATTAATTAATAAGCCTGATAAGCCCCGTTACAGTTAAATTTTCCCGCGGATAGCGGCTCAGAGGAGGGGAAGAGGGGATTGGGCGGGTTGGGGGGTTAGCGCCTCTGGTGGCGGGTCGGGTACTGGCCC
>JAHWGI010000117.1:0-2500 GCA_029379305.1 Frankliniella fusca
TGGCGTTTGGCCCGTACCTCAGGACCTCGCCTGGGAGGCCGTCAGGCCGACTGATTGGCCGGTTAATTGACAATCCGCATCTCCTGCTGGACCTGGACGCGGCACCGCAATCCCATCCGAGCTCACCTGCGAAAGAAGAGAGAATGAGGGGTGTTAGAGACACTCTCCCAGTGGTGGACACCATCACCACCATGCGCAGCCGCTCGCGCAATTTTCCTCTTTTACCGTTCAGATGATTCCTAAAAATTGGCATAAGGATATATAATAATAACAAAGTGTACATACTCCCGGCTTATGTACTTTTTTGTACGTAGGTATGTAAATCTGTGTGCATGCGTAGCTTACGTAAAATTTCTTACATAATTATGTAAAAGTTCTTACGTAATTATACGTAAAAAGTGAGCCTTTTTATGCGTAACTACGTAAGAAATTTTTACGTAAGTTACGCATGCACATAGATTTACATAGCTACGTACAAAAAAGTACCTAAGCCGGGAGTGTGTAAATAAAAACAATTTAAAAAAATATAACGCGGACGACAGGAGAGGGGATGTCTGGAGTCAGAGAGTGGCAGGGGCCAGTGCGTCCCTCGCCTGCCCTGCCAGCTCCGTCTGCCCGTCCGGCTTGATTTGGCTGCCAGCGGCGCGACACGCCCCGCCACGTCCCGCCATCTGGACAGATTTCGCCGACAAATTGCGAAGCTCTCCCGTCCGTCAAATTGCAGTCGACTCGTAATCAATCATCCCATTCGCCCCCTCCGCTCGCCTCGGCCCGGCAGGGTGGGGGGGGGGAGGAGGTGAGCGAGAGCAAGCGGGGGTAGATGCGAGCAAGAAGTCAGAGCAAGAGAAAGAGAAAGAGAGAGAGAGAGAGAGAGAGAGAGAGAGAGAGAGAGAGAGAGAGAGAGAGAGAGAGAGAGAGAGAGAGAGAGCAGGGAAGACAGATAATACCTTCGGCAAGCGGCTCGGGACCGGCCTGCGCTGCGTCCTCACTGACCACCGTCACCGCCCCGTACAAGGGGATAGGGTGCGCAAACACATATCGCAGAGAATACGAAGAGGCCATTTCCAGAAGGGGGTAGCCAAGCGCGGCGGGATAAAACGAGGCCAAAAGTAGCAAAACCACATTGTGTTGCGGGGCAGGTCGGGGCGCAGGGCGCGGCGGGTGCGGCATGGTATGACGAGGTGGGGCGGGGCGGGGCGGGGCGGCTAGGCTCCCTGTCATGCCTCACAATGCCATTCTCGATTACACTCCGCCCCGCCCACAAGGCCCTCCTCCTCCTGCTTTGTGGCCTCCCGCGACGCGAGATTACGTTTACTTAGTTTCCTAATTTCACAACGACGGCGGGCGCATTGTGCAGCGGCGGCGGCGGCGGCGCGGGGACGCAACGCGAGGAGCCTACCCGTACCCCCCCCCCTCCACTACCCCCCCCCCACTACACCCCCCAAGGGGCCGGGGGGCTGCACAGCACAGAGGATAAAAATCAGTCACGAAACCTGCTTCGCCGCTGACATGCAATCGCAGTGACAGCCAGCGCCCCGCGCAAGTCGTACAAAGCTCTCTCTCTCGATCCTTACACTACCTCTAGTATTTTTTTTTACGAAAGAGAGACGGGTAAAGAATGCGACGGCGGGACAAAATAAAATAAATAAATAAATAAAGGCAACGCGACGGAAAGAGAGCGAGAGGATTGGCTTGGGAAAACTGCAACCTTAGCGAGCGACAACAGAAGGAGGAAGAGGACAATGGGGAGGAAGATGAGGAAGAAGAAGAAGAAGAAACACGCACGGTACGGCACAGCAGGGCGGCGGGCGGGGGAGAAGTTAGTGTTTGCCCGCCCAAAAGCGAACGGCAAGCTTTCAACTTCTTTCCAATATTTCGTTTCGGCAGGTGGCGCGGCGTCCCGCGTTCGACCCCTTCCCGTCCCTTTCAACCCTTTCCCTCTCTCCCTCCCTCACTCCCTCTCTATCTCTCTCCTTCCCATGGACGCACGGCAAGAAGAAAAAAAAAGGGGTGTTTGCGGTATCACCGCGCGCTGCCAGAAGAAAAAAATGCCTGACGCCGCACATGAAGGCACGCGCACACGCAGACGCATGACAGGTTCACTTTCTCACTCTCGCGCGCACACCCAGCACACCGCTTTACGGCCGAAGATTCTCAGATATAAAACTCCGTGAGCCGTCCGGACTGCGGCCTCAGGGCGCGGATGGCGGCCTGCCGAGACACACATCAGATGGACACTCCTCGAGGCGGCGCGGGGCGTCCCGGCGCCACCCTGATGACGCCCCCAACGGCCCCTCTGCGGCCGCCCCGCCCCGGTCACGACCGCAATGTCAGCGGAAATGAACTACCCGCCGCCCCATCCGGGCCGGCTCGGCTAAGTCCACTGCGGCCGGGAAGCGGCAGGCAGGCAGGCCGGGGGAGCCGCAAAGGGCGCCGTAAGGAGGGATCAGCAGGAGCAGCAGGTGCGAGAGCGGGAGCCGCAGCAGGAGCAGCAGCAGGA